>NSJW01000385.1:77584-98971 GCA_019955255.1 Castanospermum australe | reverse complement strand
CATCTGAAGGCTTATTGTACCAAGATGGCCCTGTGGTCCAAAGATGAAAAATTCTTAATTAATCTTTTCCATGAGAGCTTGATCAGGCATGCCTTAGAATGGTACAAGAAGTTAGATCATTCAAAAATCTCGAGTTAGAGGGATTTAGCCATTTATTCCTCAGTCAATACTGATTTAACATTGACATTAGTTAGAGGGATTTAGCCGTTTATTCCTCAGTCAATACTGATTTAACATTGACATTGTACCCACCAGTGAGGAATTGGGATCAATGAAGAAGAAGGTTAATGAATCCTTTAAGTAGCACGCATAGAGATAGAGAACCTTGGCAGCCCAGGTCTAGCCTCCTCTGACTATATCTGAAATGTACTCATATTTTCTTGGAACATTAGAAGCTCCTCTGACTATATCTGGGTCATAGAAAGGGCAGCCTACGAGGATTTCTCTGACATGATCTCGGTTGGAGAAAGAATTGAAATTTGGCCAAGGCAGGAAAACTTTCCGCAAGCAATTATGAGAATAACTTCACCAAAAGATAGATGTGACCAAGGAAGAAAGAAACCAAAGTGAGTTATTTGTAGCCATAGCAACTTTCGAATTCTACAGACCATGCACTAACCAGATACCTCACCAGATACACCAAATGTACCATGTCCAGTAGTTTACCCATTACCTACCCTTAGCTAATAGTTATTCCCATTACTAGCCCGACCACATACCCCAACTAGTCCTTTATATACTACCCACCAAATGCCTATCCAAACACCAGTCAATAATTATCCCAACCAGCTAGCACAAGGATGCCCACGTGCACCACAAAACTTACCTCTCTTTCCCAACCTGCCCATTTCCAATGGTGAACTATTTCAATGTCTGTATGATGCTCACTTGATTGCAGAAATACCTTCACGCCCAATGCAATCTCCATTCCTAGCATAGTACAACTAGAATGTGACTTCCAAATACCACATGAATAACCCAGGGCACTCAATAGAGGATTGTGAATCTTTTAAGATAGCTGTCAGAAGATTGATTGCATTCAAGAGGTTAGACATCCAAGAAGAGCAAGGGCCAAAGTATTTCAAATAATCCACTTTTAAACCACGAAAACGGTGCAATAATGCCTTGGAAATAGAAGAAGATACCTGCAAAAATATCAGAAATATGAAAGTGCCCATGAAAATAACATTTCACGGGCTTACTCGAGCACTGTATCTCACTGAAAGGAAAAATAAAAATGATGGACAAAGGTACTGTGAGTTGCATTAGGGAGATAAAGGATATGATATTGAGCAAATACAAAGAATTCTAAGCCGAGGTTCAAAGGCTCATGATATTGGGAGTCATTGATGCAACAAAGGCTTATCTGGCCGAAGTAGAAGGCATCAAACCATTTGTTTTCAAAATACCTTGAGTCAACAAAGTACAAAGTCTAAGAAATGTTTCATTAACCATAAAAAAAGCTAACTTCCTTTTTCCTTTACAGATACCTATGCAGTACCTTTGAACCATGAAGCAAAGTAAACAACCCAGGGGAATATAGAGGATAGCCTTCTAACTCCAGTTACCGAACCACCAAAGATAGTGTCCAATATTGTTAACATAAGTGGCATCACCAGGAGTGGTGGATGCTATAGTGAAGAATTAGAAAAAAGTGCAAGTACCAGGGACAAGTACAAACCAAAGTAGATGACACTGGTAAGAAAGGTGAAGAGGATGAATTCTTAAATATCATGAAATAGAGCTAATTTGACATTGTGGAACAACTCGGAAAAACCCCGGCAAGAATTTCTCTATTGTCACTAATTATGTGCTTTGAGCCACATCAAAAGGCATTACAAAATGTTTTGAATGAGGCCTATGAAAAGCCAAACGTCACTTTGGAGGGATTCATAAATATAGTAGACCCTATGAAGCATGTTAATGTAATCATATTTTCTGAAAATGAGATGGTACCTGAAATTGGGAAAAATCCTTGAGCCTTGTACATTACTCTAAAGTGTAGAGGCTACGTGGTGGGAAAAGTCCTCATAGACGAAGGATTAGCTTTGAATGTTCTCCCCAAATCAATACTAGATTAACTAGCCTTGAATATAAAGGACCAAACCCCGCAAAAGATGGTTGTGAGAGCTTTTGATGGATTCAAAAGAGGAATCTTTAGGTGAAATCACCTTGCCACTAGAAATTTGACCAAGTTGTTTTTAGGTGCTCTTATAGGTCATGGAAATTGAGCTTACTTATACTATCTTATACATGCTGCTGGAGGTGTCCCGTTAACTTTATATTAGTGTTTGAAATATATTGAAAATGACTATGTAATTACCGTTCGAAGAGAGGAAGAAATGATGATCATGAAATCAACCTCTGTATCGTATGCAGAAAATATAGAACTGGAGGTTGAAAGCTCCCTGCACTGTGTCCTAATAGTGGAAAGCCCATCAAAGGCTGATTCACTCTTTAGGGGTATACCCCAGTTGTAGCTCACATTATGACCAAGAATGATTATCAGAAGGGGCGAGGACTGGGAGGAGAATTACAAGGAATATGATCCTTGGTGACACTTAAAAGAAAATAAAAATAGACATGGTCTAAGGTACTAGCCTCCGTTGGAGGAGGAAATGGAAGAGGGTCTAGTCCTGGGGTAAGAAAACATTAAGAAAAGAGAGAGATAAATGCATCCCTCATCTGTGCCTAACATTTCTAATGCCTGTCGAAGTCATCAACCTGAACGAAGCATGTAGCTCAAGAATTTGGTTGACCATTAATATGGTAGAAAACTCTGCAGAAAAGGAGAATATGATCTTGCCACTTACTGATGAAGAACCATTGAGGAACTGCAGTCTGACCTGTTAATGGATGTGATTGCCAAAATGTAATTGCTAATCATGTTAAACTCTTAGACTTACTTTAATTTTTTGGAAACAGTAGCGTTATGATCATGCATCACTGTAAGCAATGACATGTGTGTTCTTTTGGCATGTGTGTTCCTTTTAGTGCTTTTGTCAATTTTTTTTTTGTTGATTTTAATCTTGTTTTCTTTTAGACCTTACTTCACCTCCATCAACAGTTTTCCAATGTCACTAAATCGTATTCCAAGGAGTTGGACCCTGTGAAAGTGTCTCGTGAAGCGATTTTTGAAAACTCATTGGATGACTCCTGCATTGCAACAGACATAGATTATTATGATTCCAAAGAGGATGAGAGAACTGCTGTTGAATTTACAAAAATGGTTAAACTATCTGAAAGGCAGTTCGAATTGATCGAAGAGGTGATAGAAATAATTAATGTGGGAGCTGAAGAACAAAAGAAAGAATTAAAATGGTAAACAATTCCAAGCAAGAGGATATGATTAAGCTATTAAAAGAATTTACAATGCATTCACATGGAATTATTGAGACATGGTGGGGTTAGATCTAGACATATTTTGATCCCTTGAAGGGATAAGAATATGTCTTCGGTTTTAATTATTGTTTCTCTTAGACAAAAGTTTGGTTCCTTTTGGTTTATTATTGACTTTTTGGACAGACGAACAAACTTACCAAGATTTTATTATTCGAGAGGTCTTGAGAATGTTTGTATGACCCCAAGCTCGCCCTAAAGCTTCAAGGGAAGATAATATGTCTTGGTTGTTTGTTGTTGTTTCTCCTTGATAAAAGTTGGGTTCATTTTGGTCTAGCTTTGATTTTATGGTCAAATGGACGAACTTAGCAAATTTTCATGATTTGAGAGGCCGAGAGGATAAACGTGTGACCTATGCTCTCCTCAAAGCTTCAAGGGTCAGCATAAGTCTTCGTTATTTATTGTTGTTTCCCTTAGACAACAGCATGGTTTCATTTGGTCTATCTTTAACTTTTCGGTCAATCGTTGACTTTTTTGCAAACAAACAAACTTAGCGAGTTTTCATGATTCGAGTGACTTAAAGAATGTTTGTGTGGCCCCAAGCTTTTTCCAATGCTTCAAGGGATAAGAATATGTCTTGGTTATTCGTTGATGTTTCTCTTAGATGAAAGTATGGTTCCTTTTGGTCTATCTTTGACTTTTTGGTCAAATGAATAAACTTAGTGTGTTTTTCCGATACAAGAGGCCAAGAGGATGTCTGTGTAGCCCCACGTTCTCCCCAATCAATGCTTCAAGGGTTGAGAATATGTCTTGGTTATTCGTTGTTGTTTCTCTTAAACGTAAATTTTCTTCCTTTTGTTGTATCGTAGACTTTTCGGTCAAATGGATAAACCTTGCTAGTTTTCGTGATTCGGGAGACCTAGAAGATATTTGTGTAACCCCAACATCTTCCCTAAGCTTCAAAGGATGAGAATATGTTTTGGTTATTTGTTTTTGTTTCTGTTAGATGAAAGTTTGGTTTCTTTTGGCTTATCTTTTACATTTCGTTCAAACGAACGAACGTAGTGACTTTTCGTGATTCGAACATCCTAAACGAAGTTTGTGTGGCCCCAAGCTCTCCCTAAATCTTCAAGGGTTGACAACATGTCTTGGTTATTCGTTGTTGTTTCTCTTAGGTAAAAGTTTAGTTCCTTTTGGTCAATCTTTGACATTTTTGATCAAACAGACAAGCTTAGCAAGTTTTCATGATTCAAGAGGCCTAGAGGATGTCTATGTGATACCAAACTCTCCCCAATGCTTCAAAGGATGACAATATGTCTTGGTTATTTGTTGTTATTTCTTTTAGACGAAAGTTTAGTTTCTTTTGGTCAATCTTTGACTTTTTGGCCAAACTAAAAAACTTAGAGAGTTTTTCGTCATTCGAGAGGCCTAGAGGATGTTTGTGTGACCCCAAAGCTCTCCCCCAAGCTTCTAGGGGTGAGAATATATCTTGGTTATTCATTGTTTTGTCCCTTTGACGAAAGCTTTTCGTTCCTGTTTGTCAATCTTTGACCTTTGGGTCAAACAGATAAACTTAGCAAGTGTTAGTCATGACTCGAGAGGCCTAGAGGATGTTTTGTGTGACCCTAACTCTCCCTAAAACTTCAAGGGATGACAATATGCCTTGGTCATTTATTGTTATTTCTCTTAGGAAAAAGTTTGGTTCTTCTTGGTCTATCTTTGATTTTTTGGCCAAACGAAAAAACTTAGAGAGTTTTCGTCTTTCGAGAGGCCTGGTGAATGTTTGTGTGACCCCAAGCTCCCTCCCAAAGCTTTAAGGGTTGACAATATGTCTTGGTTATTCGTTGTTGTTTCTCGTAAATGAAAGTTAGGTTCTTTTTAGTCTATCTTTCACTTTTTGGTCAAACGGACAAATTTATAGAGTTTTCGTCATTTCAATAGGCCTAGAGGATGTTTGTGTGATGCAAAGCTCTCCCCAAAGCTTCTAAGGATGAGAAAATATCTTGGTTGTTCGTTGTTGATTCTCTTAGATGAAGGTTTAGTTCCTTTTTGGTCTATATTTGATTTTTTGGTCAACCAACTTACTTAGCAAGTTTTCATCATCCGAGAGACCTAAAGAATATTTGTGTGACCCCAAGCTCTCCCCAAAGCTTCAAGAGATGAAAAATATATCTTGGTTATTCGTTGTTGTTTCTCTAAGACGAAAGTTTGATTCCTTTTGATCAATCTTTGACTTTTTGGTCAAACAGACAAGCTTAGTAAGTTTTCATGAATCGAGAGGCAAAGAGGATGTTTTGTGTGACCCCAAGCCCTCCCCAAAGCTTCAAGGGATGACAATATGTCTTAGTTATTCGTTGTTTGTTTCTCTTAGACGAATGTTTGGTTCCTTTTGGTCTATCTTTGACTTTTCGATCAAACAGACAAACTTAGCAAGTTTTCGTAAACTCGAGGGGGCAAGAGGACGTTTGTATGACCCCAAGCTCTCCTCAAACGGTGAAACTTAGAGAGTTTTCATCATTCGAGAGGCCTTTTGGATGATTGTGTGACCCCAAGCTCTCTCTAAAGTTTCAAGGGATGACAATATGTCTTGGTTATTTGTTATTGTTTGTGTTAGATGAAAGTTTGGCTTGTTTGGGTCTAGATTTCATTTTATAGTCAAACGGACAACCTTAGAAAGCTTTCACCATTCAAGAGGCCAAGTGGATGTGTGTGTGACCCCAAGCTTTCTCTAAAGTTTCAAGGGATGTCTTGGTTATTCGTTGTTGTTTCTCTTAGATGGAAGTTTGGTTATTTTTTTGTCTATCTTTGACTTTTTTAGTCAAACAGATAAATTTAGCAACTTTTCGTCACTCAAGAGGCCTGGAAGATGTTTGTATGACCCAAAGCTCTCCCCAAAGCTTCTAGGGATGAGAATATATCTTAGTTATTTGTTGTTATTTCTTTTTCATGAAACTTTGGTTCTTGTTAGTCTATCTGACTTTTTGGTCAAACAGACAAACTTAGCAAGTTTTCATGATTCGAGAGGCCTACAAGATGTTTGTGTGACCCCAAGCTCTTCCCAAAGCTTCAAGGGTTCACAATATATCTAGGTTTTTCGTTGTTGTTTCTCTCAGACGAAAGTTAGGTTCTTTTTTATATATCTTTGACTTTTTGGTCAAACAGACAAACTTTTACAGCTTTCGTCATTCGAGAGGGCCTAGAGGATGTTCGTATAACCCCAAGCTTTCCCTAAAATTTCAAGGGATGACAGTATGTCTTGGTTATTCATTGTTGTTTCTCTTTGACGAAGGTTTAGTTGCTTTGGGTCTATCTTTTACTTTTTGATACGAACAAACTTAGCAAATTTTTGTCATTCAAGAGACCTAGAGGATGTTTGTGTGGCCCCAACCTCTAACCAAAGCTTCAAGGGATGACAATATGTCTTGGTTAATCATTGTTGTTTCTCTTAGACGAATTTTTTGGTTCCTTTTGGTCTATCTTTAACTTTTTTGTCAAACGGACAAACTTAGCAAGTTTTGTTTTGATTCGAGAGGCCTAGAGGATGTTTTTGTGACCCCAAGCTCTCCCCAATGCTTTAAGGGAGTTTTTGGTTTATCTTTGGCTTTTTGGTCAAATAGACAAACTTTGCAAGTTTTCGTGATTCAAGACCCCAAAAGGACATTTGTATGACCTCAAGCTCTTCCCAAAGCTTCAAGGGATGACAACATGTCTTTGTTATTCGTTGTTGTTTCTCTTAGACGAAAGTTTGGTTCCTTTTGGTTAAACTTTAACTTTTTGATCAAACAAACAAACTTAGAGAGTTTTCGTCATTCGCAAGGCCTAGTGAATGTTTGTGTGGCCCCAAGCTCTCCCCAAAGATTCAAGGGTTGACAATACGTCTTGGTTATTCGTTGTTGTTTCCGCTTACACGAAAGTTTGGTTCCTTTTGGTCTATCTTTGAGTTTTTGGTCAAACGGGCAACTTTAGACAGTTTTCATCTTTCGAGAGACCTAGCAGATGTTCGTGTTATGCAAAGCTCTCCCCAAAGTTTCTAGGGATGAAAATATATCTTGCTTATTTGTTGTTATTTCTCTTTGACAAAACTTTGATTCAAGTTAGTCTATCTTTGACTTTTTGGTCAAATAGACAAACTTAGCAAGTTTTCGTGATTAGAGAGGCCTAGAGGATATTCATGTGAACCCAAGCTATCCCTAAAGTTTCAAGGGATGACAATATGCCTTCATTATTCGTTGTTGTTTCTCTTAGATGGAAAGTTTAGTTATCCTTCTGAGTCTATCTTTCACATTTTTGGTCAAATAGACAAACTTAGTGAGTTTTCGTCATTCGAATAGGACCTAGATGATGTTTGTGTGACCCTCGAGCTCTACCCAAAGCTTCAAGGGATGAGAATATATGTCTTGGATTATTTGTTCGTTGTTTCTCTTAGATGAAAGTTTGGATTTCCTTTTGGTCTAGCTTTGACTTTTTGAGTCAAACGGACAAATTTAGCGAGTTTTCATCATTCGAGAGGCCTCGAAGATGTTTGTGTGACCCAAAGCTCTCCCCAAAGCTTCTAAGGGATGAGAATATATGATGAGGACTTCATGGGAGAAGCCCAAGTCCAGGCCCAAGTCCAGAAAGAAGTCCAAGATCCAAATTCAGAGGTATTGAACACCAAATTGATTTGGTGCCAGGGGCTGTGTTGCCTAATAGGCCAGCATACAAGAGTAATCCACAAGAGACCCAAGAAATTCAAGGCAAGTTGCTGAATTGATGAGCAAGGGATGTGTGTTGAGGAGAGCTTGAGCCCTTGTGCTGTTCCAGTTATATTGGTGCCAAAGAAAGATGGAAGTTGGAGGATGTGCTCTGACTGTAGGGCCATCAACAACATCACCATCAAGTACAGGCATCCCATTCCCAGGTTAGATGATTTGTTGGATGAGTTGTATGGCTCTTGTTACTTCTCTAAGATTGATTTGAAAAGTGGATATAATCAGATTAGGATTAGAGAGGGTGATGAGTGGCAAACAGCTTTTCAAGACAAGTATGGCTTGTATGAGTGGAAAAGTAATGCCATTTGGATTGACAAATGCCCCCTAGTACTTTCATGAGATTGATGAACCATATTTTGAGAGAGTTTCTAGGAAAATTTGTGGTTGTTTATTTTGATGATATTCTTATATATAGTAAAAATTGGGATGATCATTTGCATCATTTGCAATCTGTTTTACATGTGCTTAGAAAAGAAAGATTGTATGCTAATTTGGAAAAGTGCACGTTTTGTAAAGACCATGTTGTATTCTTAGGATTTTTGGTTAATTCTAGTGGAGTGCATGTAGATAAGGAGAAAATAAAAGCAATCCAAGAATGGCCAACTCCTAAGAGTGTGAGTGAGGTAAGAAGTTTCCATGGGCTTGCTAGTTTCTATAGGAGGTTTGTTAAGGATTTTAGTACCATTGCTGCACCTCTAAATGAACTAGTCAAGAAAGCATGTGGGTTTTAAATGGGGAGAGAAACAAGAAAAGGCATTTGCTGTCCTAAAGGAGAAATTAACACATGCACCCATACTTGCTTTGCCTAACTTTGCTAAATCCTTTGAGCTTGAATGTGATGCATCTGGGGTAGGCATAGGTGCTGTTTTAATGCAAGAGGGACATCCCATTGCCTATTTTAGTGAGAAAATGAATGGGGCTGCCCTTAACTACCCTACATATGATAAGGAATTGTATGCTTTAGTTAGGGCTTTGCAAACTTGGCAACACTATCTTCTGCCTAAGGAGTTTATTATTCATAGTGATCATGAGTCTCTAAAGTATTTGAAAGGACAGGGAAAGTTGAATAAGAGACATGCCAAGTGGGTGGAGTTTCTTGAACAATTCCCCTATGTGATCAAGTACAAGAAAGGTAAGTCCAATGTGGTTGCTGATGCTTTGTCACGTAGGTATGCTTTATTGACTACTCTTGAAACTAAATTTCTTGGTTTTGAATACATTAAGGAACTATATGAACATGATGCTGGTTTTGAATACATTGTTCAAGAGGCACATGAAGGGGGCTTAATGGGACACTTTGGGGTGCAAAAGACATATGACATCTTGCATGAGCATTTTTACTGGCCCCACATGAAGCATGATGTATATAATTTGTGTGATAAGTGTCTTGTTTGTAAAAAGGCTAAGTCTAGGGTCATGCCGCATGGATTATATACTCCCTTGCCTGTTCCTGAACACCCTTGGATTGATATTTCTATGGATTTTGTTCTAGGTTTGCCTCGGTCTAAGGGAGGGAAGGATTCTATTTTTGTGGTGGTTGACAGGTTCTCAAAGATGGCTCACTTCATACCATGCAAGAAGGTGGATGATGCATGTCATGTAGCTGATTTATTCTTTAAAGAGGTGGTAAGACTGCATGGTTTGCCTAAGAGTATCGTAAGTGACCGCGACTCTAAATTCCTTAGTCATTTTTGGAGGACCTTGTGGGGAAAGATAGGCACAAAACTATTATTTTCTACTACATGCCATCCCCAAACTGATGGGCAAACAGAGGTTGTAAATAGGACTTTGTCTGCTCTCCTTAGAGCTGTTCTAAAGAAAAATCTTAAGTCTTAGGAGGAATGTTTGCCACATGTTGAGTTTGCTTATAATAGGGATAGACATAGCACTACTCAGTTTTCACCTTGTGAAATTGTATATGGTTTTAATCCTTTGACTCCTTTGGATTTATTGCCTTTACCTAACATTTCTCAATTGCAAGATAAGTCTGGGCAGGTTAAAGCTGATTATGTCAAGAAATTGCATGAGAAGGTTAAGGCTCAAATTGAGAAGAAAATGGAAGAGTATGCCAAACATGCAAACAAAGGAAGGAAGAAGGTAACATTTGAACCAGGTGATTGGGTATGGGTACACTTCAGGAAGGAAAAGATTTCCATCTCAAAGGAAGTCTAAGCTTATGCCGAGAGGAGATGGACCTTTTCAAGTATTGGCTAAGATCAATGACAATACATATAAGATTGACTTGCCAGGTAAGTTTGCTGTGAGTGCTACCTTTAATGTGGCTGATTTGTCCTTTTATGATGCAGGTGATGAATTAATAGATTTGAGGACAAATGCTTCTCAAGAAGGAGGGAATGATGAGGACTTCATGGGAGAAGCCCAAGTCCAGAAAGAAGTCCAAGATCCAATACAAGGTCTAGGAGGGCCCATGACGAGAGCAAGAGCTAAAAGGGCCCAAGAAGAACTTAAAAAGATGGTGAATAACTTATTAGAGGCCCAACATCAGATTGAAGCCCAATACGAGGAGCCTAGGATTTACACATGCATAGCCCACTTGGAATGAAAGGAGAAGGGCCAAAAAAAAATATATTTTTGTCCACGGCAGGATTAGAACCCAGTCACTTGAAGTTAAGTATGTCTCCTTAACCATTAGAACATATCAGTGATGCTTATGCTATGGGGTTTTGTATTTATTTTTGTTAAGTCCTAATGGGCAAACCGTAAACTAAGTTGTATTTAAACATTTGGGAATCATGAGGGAGCGAGATTTTTGGCATATAAGAAAAACTGGGTGTTTTGGTCTGCTAGGGTTCTTCCTTGCATCATTTGATCTTATCAAGAATTAACCTTTTCTTGTGGCGATCCTTCTTGGCTTATCAAACTAGGTTTGTGGCGCCATCCTTTATCTTTTTCTTTTTCATCAATTTTCGTTTTTTTTTTTGGTTCTTCTTTCTAATTTCACAATTTTCCCAATTTTCGTATTAAATTTCTCGCACTCATATCTCAAGCTATACGTACTCTTTTTCGGTGATTCTTGAGTCTAAATCATGATTTAGAGAGGGATCTTTCACCTCGTTTTGGAATCACTCAATTCTGATTTCTGTATCGTGAGTTATGGAAATTTCCTAAAACGGACAGAATTAGTTCTTTCCCTTCTTTACTCTTTCTTTCAATTTCACCTTTCCAATTCTATTTGTTTTTAGTCCTAATTAGGTCTGAAATCAAGAGGCTTAAGGAAAACCTCATCAATATATCTTGGTTATTCGTTGTTGTCTTTCTTTGACGAAACTTTGGCTCTTGCTAGTCTATCTTTGACTTTTTAATTAAACAGACAAACTTAGCAAGTTTTCATGATTTGAGATGCGTAGAAGATGTTTTTGTGACCCCAAACTCTCTCCAAAGGCTTGAGGGACGATAATATGTCTTGGTCATTTGTTATTGTTTCTCTTAGATGTAAGTTTGGTTCATTTTAGTCTATCTTTGACTTTTTTGCTCAAGCGAACAAACTTAGCGTGTTTTCGTTATTCGAAGGGTCCAGAAGATATTTGTGGAATCCCAAGCTCTTTCGAAAGCTTCAATGGTTGATAATATGTCTTGGTTATTCGTTTTTATTTCTCATTGACGAAAGTTTAGTTTCTTTTAGTCTATCTTTGACTTTTTCATCAAACAGACAAACTTAGCAAGTTTTTCTAATTAGAGAGGCCTAGAGAATGTTTCTATAAATCCGTGCTCTCCCCAAAGCTTCAAGAGAGAAGAATATGCCTTGGTTATTCATTGTTGTTTCCCTTAGATGAAAGTTTGATTTCTTTTGGTCTATCTTTGACTTTTTGTTTAAACGGACAAACTAAACATGTTTTTGCCATTCGAGAGGGCTAGAGGATGTTTGTGTGACCCAAAGCTCTCACCAAAGTTTCAAGAGATGACAAATGTCTTGGTTATTAGTTGTTGTTTCTCGTAGACGAAAGTTTAGTTCCTTTTTGGCTATCTTTGACTTTTTGGTTAAAGGGACAAACTTAGCAACTTTTCCTGATTCAAAAAGCTTAGAGGATGTTTGTGTAACCCCAAGCTCACCCCAAAACTTCAAGGGATGAGAATATGTTTTGGTTATGCGTTGTTGTATCTCGTAGACAAAACTTTGATTCCTTTTAGTCTATCTTTGGCTTTTTGGTCAAACAGACAAACTTAGTAAGTTTTCGTGATTCGAGAGGCCTAGAAGATGCTTGTGTGACCCCAAACTCTCCCCGTAGCATCAACAGATGATGAGAACATGTCTTGGTGATTCGTTGTTGTTTCTCAAAGATGAAACTTTAGTTCCTTTTAGTCTATCTTTGACTTTTTGGTCAAACGGACTAACTTAGCGAGTTTTCGCGATTCAATAGGCCTAGACGACGTTTGTGTGACCCCAAGCTTTCTCCAAAACTTCAAGGGATGAGAATATGTTTGGTTAATCGTTGTTGTTTCTCTTAGATAAAAGTTTGGTTCCTTTTAGTCTATCTTTGACTTTCTGGTCAAACAGACAAATTAAGCAAGTTTTTGTGATTCTAGAGGCCTAGAGGGTATTTGTGTAACCCAAGCTCACTCCAAAGCTTCAAGGGAGGAGAATATGCCTTGATTGTTCGTTGTTATTTCCTTATACGAAAGTTTAGTTCCTTTTAGTTTATCTTTGACTTTTTCATCAAACGGACTAACTTCGCGAGCTTTTGTGATTCGAGGACCAAGAGGATATTTGTGTGACCCCAAGCTTTCCCCAAAATTTCAAGGGATGAGAATAAGCCTTGGTTATTCATTATTGTTTCTCTTTAACGAAAGTTTGGTTCCCTTTAGTTTGTTTGCCTCTAAACTTTTGGTCAAACGGAAAACTTAGCAAGTTTTTGAGATTCGAGAGGCATAGAGGATGTTTTGATTGATCTCAAGCACACCCCAAAGCTTCAACGGATGAGAATATGTCTTGAATATTCGTTGTTTTTCCCATAGATTAAAGTTTAGTTCCTATTAGTCTATCTTTAACTTTTTAGTCAAACGGATAAACTTAGCAAGTTTTTTCGTATTCGAGAGGCCTAGAGGATGTTTGTGGGACCCCAAAATTAGCCCAAAGCTTCAAGGGATGAGAATATGTCTTGGTTATGCGTTGTTGTTTCTCGCAGACGAAACTTTATTTCCTTTTGGTCTATCTTTGATTTTTTGGTCAAATGGACAAACTTAGCGAGTTTTTGTGATTCAATAGGCCTAGAGGATGTTTGTGGGTCCCCAAACTCACCCCAAAGCTTCAAGGGATGAGAACATATTTTAGTTATTCGTTATTGTGTCTCTTAGACTAAAGTTTGGCTCCTTTTGGTCTATCTTTGACTTATTAGTCAAACAGACAAACTTAGTAAGTTTTCGGGATTCGAGAGCGTAGAGAATGTTTGTGCGACCACGAGCTCTCTCTAAAGCTTCAATGGATGAGTATATGTCTGCTTCTTCGTTGTTGTCTCTCTTTAGACCAAAGTTTGCTTCCTTTTGGTGTATCTTTGACTTTTTGGTCAAACGGACAAACTTAGCAAGTTTTCATGATTCGAGAGCCCTAGAGGATGTTTGTGGGACCCCAAAATTTGCCCAAAGCTTCAAGGGATGAGAACATATCTTGGTTATTCATTATTATTTTTCTTGGACTAAAGTTTGGTTCCTTTTAGTCTCTCTTTGACTTATTGGTCAAACAAACAAACTTAGTAAGTTTTCGGGATTCGAGAGCGTAGAAGATGTTTGTGCGACCTTGAGCTCTCTCTAAAACTTCAATGGATGAGAATATGTCCTGCTTATTCGTTGTTGTTTTTCTTAAACCAAAGTTTGCTTCCTTTTAGTCTATCTTTGACTTTTTGGTCAAACGGACATACTTAGCAAGTTTTCATGATTCAAGAGGCCTAGAGGATATCTGTGTGATCCGACACTCTCCCCAAAGCTTCAACAGATAATAATATGTCTTGGTTATTCGTTGTTGTTTCCCATAGATTAAAGTTTTGTGCCTATTAGACTATCTTTAACTTTTTGGTCAAACGGATAAACTTAGCAAGTTTTTTGGGATTCGAGAGGGCCTAGAGGATGTTTGTGGTACACCAAAATTAGCCCAAAGCTTCAAAGGATGAGAATATGTCTTGGTTATGCGTTGTTGTTTCTCGCAGACGAAACTTTAGTTCCTTTTGGTCTATATTTGACTTTTTTTGGTCAAATGGACAAAATAGCAAGTTTTTTGGTATTCGAGAGGGCCTAGAGGATGTTTGTAGGACCCAAACTCACCCCAAAGCTTCAAGGGATGAGAACATATCTTGGTTATTCGTTATTGTTTCTCTTAGACTAAAGATTGGTTCTTTTTAGTCAAACAGACAAACTTAGTAAGTTTTCGGGATTCGAGAGCGTAGAGGATGTTTGTGGCCACAATGAGCTCTCTCTAAAGCTTCAATGGATGAGAATATATCTTGCTTATTTGTTGTTGTTTCTCTTAGACCAAAATTTGCTTCCTTTTGGTCTATCTTTGACTTTTTTAGTGAAACGGACAAACATAGCAAGTTTTCAGCATTCGAGAGGCCTAGAAAATGTTTGTGTGATCCCAAGCTCTCCCCAAAGCTTCATGGGATGAGAATATGTCCTGGTTATTCGTTGTTCTTTCTCATAGACGAAAGTTTCATTCCTTTTGGTCTATCTTTTACTTTTTGGCCAAATGGACAAACTTAGCAAACTTTCATGATTCAAGAATCCTTAGAGGGTATTTGTTTGACCCCAAGCTCTCTCTAAAGCTTCAAAGGATGAGAATATATCTTGGTTATTCGTTGTTGTCAATCATATGACAATAGGACAAACATAGCAAGTTTTCGTGATTCGAGAGGCCTAGAGGATGTTTGTGTGACTCCAAACTCTGCCCAATGCTTTAAGGGATGATAATATGTCTTGGTTATTTGTTGCTGCTTCCCTTTGACGAAAGTTTGGTTCCATTTAGCTTATCTTTGACTTTTTAGTCAAACAGACAAACTTAGCAAGTTTTCAGGATTCGAGAGGCCTAGAGGAAGTTTGTGTGACTGTAAGCTCACCCCAAAACTTCAAGGGATGAGAACATGCCTTGATTATTCGTTATTGTTTCTTTTTGGTGAAAGTTTTGTTCCTTTTAGTTTATCTTTGACTTTTTGGTCAAACGGACAGACATAGCAAGTTTTCGGGATTCAAGAGCCCTAGAAGATCTTTGTGTGATCCCAAGTTCACCTCAAAGTTTCAAGGGATGAGAATATGTCTTGGTTTTACGTTGTTGTTTCTCGTTAACGAAATTTTATTTTCTTGTGGTCTATCTTTGACTTTTTGGTCAAACAGACAAACTTGGCGAGTTTTCATGATTTGAGAGGCCAAGAGAATGTTTGTGTGACCCCAAGCTCTCCCCAAAGCTTCATGGGATGAGAATATGTCTTGGTTATTCGTTGTTGTTTCTCATAGACAAAAGTTTGCTTCCTTTTGGTCTATTTTTGACTTTTTTGCCCAAACAGACAAACTTAGCAAGTTTTCGTGATTCGAGAAGCCTAGGGGATGCTTGTATGACCCAAGCTCTCCCCAAAACTTCAACGGATGAGAATATGTTTTGGTTATTCGTTGTTGTTGTTTCTCACAGACAAAAGTTTGCTTCCTTTTGGTCTATCTTTCACTTTTTAGGTAAACGGACAAACGTAGCAAGTTGTCATGATTCGAGAGGCCTAGAGGATGTTTGAGTGACCCCAAGCTCTCCCCAAGGCATCATGGGATGAGAATATGTCCTGGTTATTCGTTATTGTTTCTCATAAACAAAAGCTTGCTTCATTTTGATCTATCTTTGACTTTTGGCAAAACGGGACAAACTTTGCATGCTTTTGTGAATTCGAAAGGCTTAGGGGATTTATTTGTGAACCCAATCTCTTGCCAAAGCTTCAAGGGATGAGAATATGTGTTGTTGTTTGTCGTAGACAAAACTTTGGTTCCTTTTGGTCTATCTTTGACATTTCGGTCATACGGACAAACTTAGCAAGTTTTTTGTGATTTAATAGGCCTAGAGGATGTTTGTGTGAGCCCAAGCTCTTCCCAAAGCTTCACGGGATGATAATATGTTTTGGTTATTCGTTGTTGTTTCTCACAGATGAAAAGTTTGCTTCCTTTTGGTCCATCTTTGACTTTTTAGTCAAACGGACAAGCGTAGCAAGTTGTCACAATTTGAGAGGCCTAGATGATGTTTGTGTGACCCCAAGCTCTCTCCAAAGTTTCATGGGATGAGAATATGTCCTAGTTATTCGTTGTTGTTTCTCATAGATGAAAGCTTTATTCGTTTTGATTTATCTTTGACTTTTCGGCCAAACAGACAAACTTAGCATGCTTTTGTGATAGGAAAGGCCTAGGGGATTAATGTGTGACCCCAAGCTCTCCTCAAAACTTCAAAACTTGTTGTTTGTCGTAGACGAAACATTAGTTGCTTTTGATTAATCTTTGACGTTTTGGTCAAACGGACAAACTTAGCTAGTTTTCGTGATTCAATGAGCCTTGAGGATGTTTGTGTGACACCAAACTCTCCCTAAAGCCTCATGAGATGAGAACATATCTTGGTTATTTGTTGTTATTTCTCGTAGACAAAACTTTAATTTCTTTTGGTCTATATCTTTGAATTTTTGATCGAAGGGACAAACCTAACAAGTTTTCGTGATTTAATAGGCCTAGAGGATATTTGTGTGACTTCAAGCTCTCTCTAAAGCTTCAAGGGATGAGAACATATCTTGGTTATTCGTTGTTGTTTCTCTTAGACAAAAGTTTGCTTCCTTTTCGTCTATCTTTAACTTTTTGGACAAACGAACAAACTTAGCAAGTTTTCGGGATTTGTGAGGCCTAGAGGATATTTGTGGGACCCCAAGCTCCCCCAAAGCTTCAAGGGATGAGAATATGTCTTGATTAAGCGTTGTTGTTTCTCGTAGATGAAACTTAGTTCCATTTTGTCTATCTTTGACTTTATGGTCAAATGGACAAACTTGACGTGTATTCATGATTCAATTCGCCTAGAGCATATTTGTGTGAAACCAAGCTCTCTCCAAAGCTTCATCGGATGAGAACAAGTCTTGGTTATTCGTTGTTGTTTCTCTTACATGAAAGTTTGCTTCGTTTTGGTCTATCTTTGACTTTTTAGTCAAACGAATAAACTTAGCAAGTTTTTGGGATTGAAAAGGCCTAGAGGATATTTGTGCGACCGGAAGCTATCCCCAAAGATTCAAGGGATGAGAATATGTCTTGGTTATGAGTTGTTTCTCGAAGATGAAACTTTTGTTCATATTGGTCTATCTTTCACTTTTTGGTCAAACGGACAACTTTACCAAGTTTTTGTGATGATTCAATAGGCCTAGAGGATGTTTGTGTGACCCCAAGCTCACCTCAAAGCTTCAAGGGATGAGAATATATCTTTGGTTATGCATTGTTGTTTCCCGAAGATGAAACTTTAGTTCCTTTTGTTCTATCTTTCACTTTTTGGTCAAGGGGACAAACTTAGCAAGTGTTTGTAATTCGATAGGCCTAGAGGTTGTTTGGGTGACTCCAAGCTCTCTCTAAATCTTCAAAGGGATGAGAATATATTTTGGTTATTCGTTGTTAAATCTCTTAGACGAAAGGTTGCATCCTTTTGGTCTTTCTTTTACTTTTTAATCAAGCAGACAAACATAACAAGTTTTCAAGATTCAAGAGGCCTAAAAGATATTTGCATGACCCCAAGCTCTCCCCAAAAGCTTCATAGGATGAGAATATCTTCTTGGATATTCGTTGTTATTTCTCATAGACAAAAGTTTGCTTCCTGTTGGTCTATCTTTGACTTTTTGGACCAAACGGACAAACGTAGGCAAGTGTTCGTTGAAATTCGGGAGGACCAAGAAAATGTTTGTGTGTCCCCAAGCTCTCGCCGAAAGCTTCAAATGGGATGAGAATATGTCTTGGTTATTCGTTGTTGATTGTCATAGACAAAAGTTTGGGCCTCCTTTTAGTCTATCTTTGACTTTTTAGCCAAACGGTCAAGCTTAGCAAGTTTTCGTGATTCAAGAGCCTAAAGGATGTTTGTGTGACCTCAAGCTCTCTCTAAAGCTTCCAGGGATGAGATTATGTCTTGATTATTCGTTGTTGGTTCTCTCAGATAAAAGTTTGGTTCCTTTACGTCTATCTTTGACTTTTTTGTCAAAAGGAACAAACTTAGCAAGTTTTCGGTATTCGATAGGCCTAAAGAACATTTGTGTGACCCAAGCTCTCTCTAAAGCTTCAAGGGATGAAAATATGCATTGATTATTCGTGATTGTTTCTCTTAGATGAAAGTTTGCTTCCTTTTGGTCTATCTTTGACTTTTTGGCCAAATGGATAAACTTAGCAAGTTTTCGTGATTCGAAAGGCCTAGAAGATGTTTGTGTGACTCCATGCTCTCCCCAAAGCATCAAGGGATGGAGAATTTGTCTTGGTTATTGCGTTGTTGCTTTCTTGTAGATGAAACTTTAGTTCCTTTTAGTCACCTTATCTTTGGCTTTTTGGTTAACCGGACAAACATAGCGAGTTTTCCGTGATTCAATAGGCCAAGAGGATGTTTGTATGACCCCAAGCTCTCTCCCAAAAGCTTCAAGGGGTGAGAATAATGTCTAGGTTATTCATTGTTGTTTCTCTTGGACGAAAGTTTAATTCCTGCTTTTGGTCTATCTTTGACTTTTTAGTCAAACGGGCAAACTTAGCATGTTTTCAGGATTTGAGAGGCCTAGAGGATGTTTGTGTGACCCCCAAGCTCACACTAAAGCTTCAAGGGACGAGAATATGTTTTGGTTATTCGTTGCTATTTTTCTTAAATGAAAGTTTGCTTCCTTTTGGTTTCTCTTTGACTTTTTGGCCAAACGGACAAACGTAAGAAGTTTTCCTGATTCGAGTGTCCTAGAGGATGTTTGTGTGACGCCAAGCTCTCCCCAAAGTTTCATAGAATGAGAATATGTCTTGGTTATTCGTTGTTGTTTCTCTTAGATGAAAGTGTGAGCCTAGAGGATGTTTGTGTGAGCCTAAGCTCTCTCTAAAGCTTCCATGGATGAGAATATATTTTGGTTATTCGTTGTTGTTTCTCTTAGATGAAAGTTTGCTTCCATTTGGTCTATTTTTTACTTTTGGGTCAAACGGACAAACGTAGCAAGTTTTGCTGATTCGAGAGCCCTAGAGGATGTTTATGTGACCCCAAGCTCACCTCAAACCTTCAAGGGATGAGAATATATATTGGTTATATGTAGTTGTTTTTCGAAGATAAAACTTTAATTCCTTTTGGTATATCTTTGACTATTTAGTCAAGGACACAAACTTAGCGAGTGTTTGTGATTGGATAGCCCTAGAGGTTTTGTGTGACTCCAAGCTCCCTCTAAATCTTCAATGGATGAGAGTATATTTTGTTATTCGTTGTTATTTCTCTTAGACGAAAGGTTGCATCCTGTTGAGGTATCTTTTACTTTTAGTCAAACAGACAAACATAAACAAGTTTTCATGATTCGAGAGGCCTAAGGATGTTTGTATGACCCCAAGCTCTCCCCAAAACTTCATGGGATGAGAATATGTCTTGGTTATTCGTTGTTGGTTCTCATAGACAAAAGTTTGCTTTCTTTTGGTCTATCTTTGACTTTTGACCAAACGGACAAACGTAGCAAGTATTCGTCATTCGAGAGGCCAACAAAATGTTTGTGCGACCCATGCTCTCCCCAAAGCTTTATGGGATGAGAATATGTCTTGGTTATTCATTGTTGATTGTCATAGACGAAAGTTTACCTCCTTTTGGTCTATCTTTGACTTTTTCGTCCAACCGACAAACCTAGCATGTTTCGGGATTCGAGAGGCCTAGAGGAAATTTGTGCGGCCCCAAGATCACACCAAAGCTTCAAAGGACGAAAATATGTTTTGGTTATTCGTTATTGTTTCTCGTAGACGAAAGTTTAGTTGCTTTTAGTCTATCTTTGACTTTTTCGTCAAATGGACGAACTTAGCAATTGTTTGTGATTCAATTAGCCTAGAGAATATTTGTGTGACCCCAGCTCTCTCTAAAGCTTCAAGGGATAAGAATATGCATTGGTTATTCGTTGTTGTTTTTTCTTAGACAAAAGATTGCTTCCTTTTGGTCTATCTTTGACTTTTTGGCCAAACGGACAAACGTACCAAGTTTCATGATTCCAGAGGCCTAAAGGATGTCCCAAGCTCTCCCCAAAACTTCATAGGATGAGAATATGTCTTGGTTGTTCGTTGTTGTTTCTCTTAGACGAAAGTTTGGTTCCTTTTAGTCTATCTTTGACTTTTTCATCAAATGGACAAACTTATCTAATTGTATGTATTCGATAGTCCTAGAGAACATTTGTGTGACCCCAAGCTCTCTCTAAAGCTTCAAAGGATGAGAATATGCGTTGGTTATTTGTTGCTGTTTCTCTTGGACGAAAGTTTGCTTCATTTTGGTCTGTCTTTGACTTTTCCATCAAACGGACAAACTTAGCAAGTGTTCATGATTCGATTGGCCTAGAGAATATTTGTATGACCCCAAGCTCTCTCTAAAGCTTCAAAGGATGCGCATATGCATTATTTATTCATTGTTGTTTCTCTTATTAGACGAAAGATTGCTTCCTTTTGGTCTATCTTTGACTGGAGAAAGAAAAATTGCCCCCCCTTGATTTGCCCTTCCCCCAAAACTCCTTACCGAAGAAAATGAACATGCCTTACCAAAGACAAGCCGATAGGGAGACATCCTAATCGGAGTCTTGTAGGCAGTCCGATATGCCCAACAAAGCGTCATCTAGCCTCTTGCTCCAATCTTTCCGGTTAGAGTTAACAGTCTTTTGAAGGATTTGCTTAATCTCTCTGTTCGAGATTTCAGCTTGGCCATTGGTCTGTGGGTGGTATGCTTGGGCAACCTTGTGAATCACTCCATACTTCCGTAATAAAGCATCCATGCTTCGGTTACAAAAATAGAGCCCTGGTCACTGATAATAGCTCTAGGAACACCAAACCTGCAAAAAAATGTGAGACCTGACAAAATCTACAACCACAGCAGAATCATCAGTCCGGGTGGCTTTCGCCTCAACCCATTTTGAGACATAATCAACAGCCAGCAATATGTAAGTAAAACCATGGGAAACAGGAAATGGACCCATAAAATCAATACCCCAAACATCAAAAACTTCACAAAACAGTATAGGTTGCTGGGGCATCTCATGCCTACGGGAATACTCCCTGCCATCTGACAGTTCTTACATGACTTGCAAAATAGATATGAATCATGAAACAAGGAAGGCCA
>NSJW01000385.1:0-76960 GCA_019955255.1 Castanospermum australe | reverse complement strand
AAATAAACCAGAATCTAACACTTTCCTAAGTTCTTTGGGTCCAAATGACCACCACAGCAGAAGCTGGCAAAATGTAAAATGGAATGAAACTCATTATCAGGCACATCTCCTAATTACTTGGTCAATTACAGAATCTCCACAATAAGGGTCATCCCAAATAGTATTTAGATTCACTTTTAATTTCAGAGTCTGACCCTAGTTGAATCAGCAGGTAAAAACACCAGCAACCAAATAATTTACCAAGTCAGCATACCATGGAGCTTACTTGCAGCTGTAAAAGCTGCTCATCAGGAAAATCATCCAGAATGAGAAAGGTCAGAAGGATGGTGAGGATCCGAGTCAAGTATAGCTACCCAGTTCTCTGCTCCACTTCATCCTTATCTCAATGTCGAATTCTTGGACAACAACATCCACCGAATAAGTCGAGCTTAGATCTGCCTTTTTTCAAAAAGAAACTTCAAGGCTGCATGGTTAGAAAAGACAATCCTAGTATCTAGCAGATATGAACCTAAACTTATCAAGTGCAAAACTACAGCAAAAGTTTCTTTCTCAGTGGTTGTTGAATTAGACTGGGTAGAATCCAAAAGTCTTGAGGCATAGGCAATGACATGAGGAGCCTTATGACCCGCTGAGCAAGAACTGCACCAACAGTAGTTGGAAGATCGCACATCAGCTCAAATGGAAGAGACCATATGTGGCTGGATCACCGGTGTGGTCAAGCACGCTTCAAATGATTAAAGGCCGACTTACACTCATCATCACACAAAATCTGTGTCATGCTGCAGAAGGTTGGACAGGGGCCGGGCAATCTTGCTAAATTCTGGATGAAGCGCCGGTAGAATCCTGCATGACAAGAAAAGAACGTACTTCCCGCACAACGCGGTAAGGTAAAGCAGAAATAACATCTATCTTAGCAGATCTACCTCAATACCCTTTCTAGACACTACTTGTCCTAAACTATCCCTGACTCAACCATGAAATGACATTTCTCAAAGTTCAAACACAAGATTGGTCTCAATGCATTTATTCAAGACTCTAGCCAAACTACCCAAGCAGCATCAAAAGAAGACCCATACACAGTAAATCATCCATAATACTTCCATGCAATCCTCTAAAATTCAGAAAAGATGTTGCCATGCACCGCTGAAAGGTTCCAGGCGCATTGCAGAGTCCAAAGGGCATCCTTCTGTAAGCAAAATGTTCAAGGGGCATTTAAGGTAGTCTTTCTTGATCTTCTGGTGCAATATGGATTTGGAAGTAACCTGAAGCCATCCAAGAAACAATAGTGAGATTGCCAGCCAACCGCTCCAACATCTGATCAATAAGGGTAAAGGATAGTGATCCTTCGGTGCCTGGTGAGCTTTCGGTAGTCTATGCAGACTCTCCAGCTGTTCTGAGCTCTGTGGAATTAGTTTCATTTTTTCTGGTTGGCCACTACAGTCACTCCAACTTTTTGGGGACTACCTGAACTGGGCTGACCACTGGCTGTCAGAGATAGGGTAGATAATGCAGCTTGCAGCAGTCACTTCCTTCACCACACCCGGAATAAAGGATTCACGCTCTGAGTTGCCTCACTGGCTTAGCACCCTCTTCCAATGAAATTCGATGCATGCACATGGAAGGGCTAATGCCAACAAATCAGCTAAGTCCACCCAATCGCCTTCTTATTTTCTTCAATAATCTCATCAGTTGCTCCTCTTGCTCCTCTTCAATAAACATAGCTCCAGAATTTCGTGACTGACTTTGGCTCCAATTTTGACTGCCTCTTGTCCGAATTTGGCCTTCAAGCCTCTAATCCATTGAGCTCTTGAGTTATCTGCAAACCAAATAATAATGAGGTTAATCGGATACCTATAACAAAAGTTATGATCAAAATATGGAACAGTATAAATCTAGAAAAATAGCACGAAAATGAATTAATCAATTAAGCCCAAAGCCCAATTAACCAAAAACATTAATTACACACTAACAGCCCTAAAATCATTAGTCAAATGCAACAATTAAGGTGAAAAATTCAATTATCAGTGAGCTTGGAGTCCTAATATCCTCTAGGCCTATCGAATGATGAAACTTGTTAAGTTTGTCCGATTGACTAAAAAGTCAAGATAGGCCAAAAGGAATAATATTCGTCTAATGAGAAACAACAAAACAAAGACATTTCTCATCCCTTAAAGCTTGAGAGAGAGCTTGGTCTCACAAATATCCTCTACCTCTTGAATGATGATAAGTTGCGACATTTGCCCGTTGACCAAAAAGTCAAATATAGACCAAAAGAAAAATTCGTCTAAAGAAACAACAACGAATAACTAAGAATATTTCATCCCTTGAAGTTAGGAGAGCTTGGGTCTCACAAACATCCTCTGCCTCTCAAATGACAAAAGTTGACATTCGTCTGTTTGACTAAAAAGTCAAGATATGCCAAAAGGAGCCAAACATTTGTCTAAGAGAAACAACAATAAATAACCAAAACATATTCTCTCCCTTAAAGATTAGGGGAGAGCTTAGGGCCCAACAAACATCCTCTAGGCCTCTCGATGAAAAAAGTTGCTTACATTTGTTCGTTTGACTAAAACGTCAAAGATTGACCAAAAGAAACCAAACTTTCGTCTAAAGAAACAACAACGAATAACCATGACATAATTCATCCCATGAAGCTTTGGGAGAGTTTGGGGTCACAAAAATATATTCTAGGCCTCTCGAATCACGAAAACTTGTTCAGTTTTTTGTTGACAAAAAAGTCAAAGATAGACCAAAATGAACCAAACTTCGTCTAAGAGAAACAACAAAAACACCATGCATATTCTGATCCCTTGAAGCTTTAGGAGATTTGGGTCACACAAACGTCCTGTAGGCCCCTTGAAAGGCAAAAAGTCGCTACATTTGTCTGTTTTACCAAAAAGTCAAAGGAGACTAAAAGGAACAAACTTTCGTTTAAGAGAAACAATAAAAATAACCAAGACATAGCCTCTTCCCTTGAACTTTGGGGAGAGCTTGGTTGCACAAACTCCTGTAGGCCTCTTCAATGACAAAAAGTTGCTACATTTTCCGTTTAACAAAAAGTCAAATAAGCTAAAAGAAACCAAACTTTGTTCAAGACAATAACAACAATAATCAAACATAATCTTATCCCTTGAAGCTTGGGAGAGTGTTGGGTACAACAAACTTCTCTAGCCCCTCGAATCATAAAAAGTCGCTAATTTGTCGGTTTGATTAAAAATGTCAAAGATAGAGATCTCTTGAATCACGAAAACTCGATACGTTTTTCTGTTTGACCAAAAGTCAAAAAAAGACCAAAGAACCAAACTTCGTCACAAGTGAAACAACAACAATAACCATAACATTGTCATCCCTTGAAGCTTTGGACAAAGCTTGGGCCTTACAAACAAGCGCTAGGCCTCTCAATCACGAAAACTCACTAGGTTCATCTGTTTGACCAAAAACTAGATAGACCAAAAGGAACCAAGTTCTCATCTAAGAGAGACCACAACGAATAACCATGTCATATTCTCGTCCCTTGATGCATTCAAGAGAGCTTGGGGTCACACAAACATCATCTAGGCCTTTCGATCACGAAAACTCACTAAGTTTGTCTATTTGACTAAAATGTCAAAGAATAGCCAGAAAATAACAACTTCCATCTATGAGAAACAACAACGAATAACCATGACATATTGTCATCCTCTAGGCTTCTCAATCACGAAAAACTCGCTAAGTTGTCCGTTATACCAAAAAGTCAAAGATAGAATAAAAGAAACCAAACTTTCGCTTAAGAGAAATGTAACGAATAACCAAGTCAATTCTAATCCTTGAAGCTTTGGGGAGTGCTTGGCATCATAAAAATGCTTAGGGCCCCAAATTACGAAAACTCGATAAACTCGTCCGTTTGACCATGAAGTCAAAGCTAGACCAAAAGGAACCTAACTTTGGATGAGAAAACAACAACAATTAACCAAGACATATTCTTATCCCTTGAAGCTTTGGGGAGAGATTGGTCACACACATCCTCTAAGCATCTCGAATCACGAAAACTCACTACGCTTTTTGCTTGCCCAAAAAGTCAAAGATAGATCAAAAGAAACCAAACTTTCTTAAAAGAAACACAGCAATAACCAATTCTTCATGTTAAAAACTTTCCCACCCTTTCCTCACAATTCCTATACTCTTCACAAAATTTGGGTGGAAAGGTACAATTCTTTAATGTGTTCAAAACCAAGTAATTTTGCGTCAAGAGTGGAGATTAATGCGTACCTTCGAGAAAGGCATCAGCTACAATTCTCCTTACCTTGTTTATATCGGATGACAATGGGAACGTTCAATGAACCTACCCATCGGCATGTCTCCTACTCAACTTGTGTTGGCTTTCAGATGCTTCAAGGACTCATGATCAGTGTGAATCACAAACTCCTTAGCTAAAGTAGTGCTGCAAAGTCTCTAGGTTCGAACCAATGCGTATAATTCTTTGTCATAAGGGATAGTTTAACGGCCCCAATCAATTTTCACTAAAGTACGCAAGTCGGCCTTCCCTCTTGCATCAAAATGCCTCCAATGCCTATACCTGAAGCATCACACTCAATTTCAATGTTTTAACAAAGTTAGGTAAAACAATAAAGGCGCATTAGTTAATCTTTTGTTGATAAAGTTTGAATGCCTTCTCTGTTCCCCTCCCCATTTGAATGGAACATTCTTCTTTAACTTCAGTCAAGGGAGCTACAATCTACGAAGTCCTGAATAAAGCGTCGGTAAAAAACTCGCCAAGCCATGAAACTTCTTACCTAACTTATGAAGTGGGCGTTGGCGACTCTTGATGGCATGAATCTTTTCTCGTCCACCTGTATTCCTTGTGCACCACAGCAAAACCAAGAAACACAAGCTATATCGGTGCAAAAGGTGCACTTCTTAAGGTTACAAACAAACTTTTCCTTTCTTAACACTTTGGAAACTGACTTAAGTGCTAACATGGTCATCTATGTTTTTGCTATAAATAAGTATATCATCAATAGACAACAACAAATCTGCCTAGGAAAAACAGCAAGACATGGTTCATTAATGCATAACTTACTCGGTGCATTAGTTAATCCAAATGGCATCCCTAACAACTCATATAAACCATGTTTTTTTACAGCAATTTCATTCATCTCTTTCTTTCATTCTTATTTGATGATAACCACTTTTCAGATCAATCTTGAAAATACACAAGCACCATGCAGTTCATCTAGCATATCATCTAAGCAGGAATAGGATGTCATACTTTACCATTATATTGTTGATGGCTCGACAATCAACGCACATTCTCACGTCCCATCCTTCTTAGGAACTAAAATCACCGGGACGGCACACGGGCTCATGCTTTCTCTCATGTACCCCTTTTCCATTAAATTCACTAGCCTGCCTTTGTATTCCTTTGTCTCCTTGATTAGTTGGTAGGCTGGTCGGTTTGGAATGGAAGCACCAGGCACAAAATCGTGATATTCAATCCTCGAATAGGTGGTAAACCATTGGAATCTCCTTGAAAATGACATTCATCAAACTCCTTCAAAAGAGAAACAACAGAACTAGGTAAAGTGGGGTCAATTTCATTAGTGTTCATAAACGCCTCTTGTACAAATACAATCATTGGCTGATTTGCAAACATTGCTCACTAATTTCACTCGCTTTTGCATAGAAATTCTGTTGTTCTCTCTCTATTTTCTCTCAATGGCCGAATTTTGATTTTTTTTTTACTCTCATTTTCTCGACCTCTCTCTGATTTTCACTCTTTTTTCTTTTGTTCATTTTCACTCATCTTTCTTTGATCACTCTCTCTTTGTAATCTCACTGATCTTCAAAACTTGCTTCGGTGTCATCGGAACAAGAGTAATAGTTCTTTGATTGAGCAAAAAGAGTATTGTTGGTAAAGCCATCATGCTTAACATGCCATCAAATTGCCAGTCAGCCTAATAACAAGTGTCCAGCTTGCCATCAGAACTAATCACACAAAACTTCATCTTCATATTTTCCAATACAGAATGACACTAAACACCTGTTTAGTCACCCTTAACTCTCCACTATCATTGAGTCATTGCAATTATAAGTCAGGATGTTTAATTGTTGGTAGCCCCCAAATTTCCACCAAAGTAGTGCTAGCAACATTAGTACAACTACTTCTATCAATAATCACACTACATACCTTGTTTGCACGTGGCATCTAATATGAAAGATGTTTTCTCACTGCACTTCTTCCATCTTCTTTGACCTGCATGCTAAAGCTCTTCTGCAACCAATAATTCTCTTCGTTGCATATCTTCCTCATCCGCATCCTCAACGGTGGCATAGAGTCGGGCTCCAATTCATCGTCGTTTTCAGTCTCACCACTATCCCGTATCACCAACACTTTTGTTTGGGCATTGCTTGCTATGTGACCCCTGCCTTGACATTTAAAACACTTAATGTCTCGATTTCGAGATGTGAAATGATCGAATTTCCTTGAGAACATGGCTGGTGTTTCTGTTTTGGCTCAGTTTTAGGTTTTGCAGTTGGCCTTTCTTCTTTCTTTACATAACTTAGTTTCCATGGAGAAGAACCCGAACTATGTACTGCATGTGTACCACCCTCCTCTTGAGCTGTTGCCACTTTGATGGCCAGTCTTCAACTCCACGAATTTGCATCTCCACCTTATCATGAATTTCTCAATTTAACCATGCAAAACCTGCCATAGTAGCCTCGTCGATCTTCTTCACATTGCCCGAATCATAGCAATCTCCATCTCATGAATAATAATCCTCCACACTCTGGTTACCTTGTCTAAGGCCTTGCAGTTTTTGTTACAACTCCCGGTGTAATGGCTTGGGTACAAACCGTCTTCTCATCACTGTTTTCATCTCTTCTCATCTCAACCAGACGCTCTCTATTCCGCTACTGTTCAACACTAATTGAATCCCACCAAAACAACAGCATAATTAGAAAACTCAATGGCAGCAGTTTTACCTTCTTCAACTCGGAGTAGTTAGGCATCGAACACCAACTCCACCTTCTTCTCCATTCAAGATAGGCCTCCGGGTCATTCTTCCTTATAATGAAGGAATTTTCATCTAATACTGCCCAAATTGTTATCTTCCCGATTCTTAGCTTCCTAAACCGCCCATATCTCCTAGGACTACCCATTGAATTTCGATCTTCTTCCCCCATCAAAACCAGCTCCATAATACTCGTCGTCCTCAAATCCCTTACTTACCTCGGTTGAACTCTTTCCCTCCTAAGCATATTAGAACATTTTGCCGCTGCGCCATACATTCATTCTCTATCCTATCCAACCGTTCATGCACTTGCTCCAATTCACTCCTCATCATTCTCTCACCTCTTCCACCATAGCCTTCATGAACAACTTCGGATCAGCCACTCCTTGAGTACTATCACTACTGTATGAGACATTATTGATCTGTAAAATAAGGTTAGGAACAAAATGCAATGGACCTCACGACACTCTCACGTGTTTCACTCAAAGAATGATTCACTCGATTCACTCGTGTTCACTCAAAACAATTTGGCTTTTATCCTCTAATATGCTTACCATCCTGCTTTTTTGTTTCACTCGATATTTCTCTTTCAATTCTTTTAAACTAATCAGAGAATATCAAATCATTTGTAGCAATTCAAAGACAAAAACACTAACGACAGCATAAATGCGAAGCAACAACGACTGATGAGTTTTCGAAAATACAAAAACTTTTTTTTTGACGAAAATTTTATCTTGGAGGTAACTTGATTTTCGGAAACAACTGGACCCTAAATAGGTGAAAAACAAACAAAATTTCTGTTGTTGAGAGCTTTTACTCTTTTTTCAGATCCTTCTCTGTTTTTTTTATCAATGGAACAAAACCAGAATTCGACACAAAAAACCCTAGGCGAAATCAATGGAAAGATGAAAAAGGATAGCAACCTCATTTAGAAACCAAGGCTCTGATGCCAAGTGATGCAAACTTGCCAAAAAATGAGATCGTCAACGAACTAAGGTACCACGACCATTCTAACAACCAGATTTTGGATGGAAAAAACTCGACCTGTTACCTAGTAGAAGTAGAACCTTGGTATATTGTTCGAAAATTCTCATGCATGCCTTTAAATAGGCTGATTACAATACTATCACATTAAACACACCTAAAAGAAAAAAGGAAAGTTTACAAAATATCTGATTACACCCTTAAAATCATCTAACAAATAAAGAAAGTTTATTAAAATAAAACTTTGAATGACCAAGCTCAAAATGCATCCAAATTCAGCCCCCAAAGCATGCAAATTTGCTGCTGCAATTAAGTTGGGTTTTGGTGGGAATCTTCTAGAGTTTGAATCACATGATGCTTTTTTGTTGAAAACGTGGTTATGCTCAATGGGCCGTAAATTGATTGAGACCAGATTTCTTGAATCAGTCCGTTAAGTGCTTCCTTGAATTTCTTTGCTCGAGCTCTCTAACTGGACCAACTGGACTTGGACCGGATCCTTTAATGTCGTAACTTCATTTCCATCATCACAAAATCTCGAAAACTCGTTAATTTATCTGTTTGGCCAAAAAGTCAAAATAGGCCCAAAGGAACTAAGCTTTTGTCTAAGAGAAACATTAATGGATAACGAAGACATATTCCGTCCCTTCAAGCTTGGGGAGAGTTTGGAGTCAGACAAACATTTTCTAAGCCTCTCAAATCAGGAAACCTGCCAAGTTTGTCGTTTGACTAAAAAATCGAGATGATGAAAAGGAAACAAACTTTCATCTAAGAAAAAATAACTAATAACCAACATATATTCTCATCCCTTGAAGCTTTAGGGAAGCTTGGGTCCCACAAATGTCCTCTAGTCCTCTAGAATGATGAAAACTCGCTACATTTGTCCATTTGAATAACAAGTCAAAGATAGACTAAAAGGAACCAAACTTTTATCTAAGAAAAATAACAATGAATAATCAAGACATATTCTTATCCCTTGAAGCTTTGGTGAACGCTTTGGGTCATACAAACATCCTCTAGGCCTCTCGAATACAAATACTATCTATGTTTGTCCGTTTGACCAAAAAGTCAAAGATAGGCCAAAAGGAATGAAGCTTATGTCTAAGAGAAACAACAATGAATAACCAAGACATATTTTGCCTTGACTTCAAGCTTTGGGGAGAGCTTCGGGTCACACAAACATCCTCTAGGCCTCTTTTACAAAAACTTTCTAAGTTTGTCCGTTTGGCCAAAAAGTCAAAGATATGCCAAAAGGAAGCAAACTTTCTTCTAAGAGAGAAACAACAAACAAAAACCAAACATATTCTCGTCCCTTGAAGCTTTGGGGAAGCTTGGGGTCCCACAAACGTCCTCTAGGCCTCTCGAATGATGGAAAGTTGCTACCTTTGTCCGCTGACCAAAAGGAAAAAAAAATTCGTCTAAGAGAAACAAGAACGAATAACCAGACATATTCTTAGCCCTTGAAACTTTGGGAGAGCTTGGGTCATACAAACATTATCTAGGCCTCTCATCATGAAAAACTTGTTAAGTTTGTCCGTTTAACGAAAAAAAGTCAAAGATAGACTAAAAGGAACTAAACTTTTGTCTAAGAGAAACAACAATGAATAACTATGGCATATTGCCATCCCTTGATGCTTTGGGAGAGCTTGGGGTGTCACACAAACCATCCTCTAGGCCACTCGAATCACGAAAACCTGTTAAGCCTGTCTGTTTGACCAAAAAGTCAAAGATAGACTAAAAGGAACCAAACTTTCGCGTAAGAGAAAAAACGAATAACCAAGACATATTTTCTTCCCTTGAAGCTTTGGGGAGGGCTTGGGGTTACACAAACATCCTCTACGCCTCTTGAATCACGAAAACTCACAAAGCCAAATATTGGCCATAATGAAGCAAACTTTCATCTAAGAAAAATAATGACAAATATCCAAGACATATTCTCATCCCTTGAAGCTTTGGGAGGAGCTTGGGTCATTCAAAACATCCTCTAGGCCTCTCGAATGACGAAAAAGTTGCTACATTTGTCAGTTTCACCAAAAAAGGCAAAGATACACCAAAAGGAAGCAAACTTTCGTTTCAGAGAAACAACAACGAGTAACCAAGACATATTCTCATCCATTGAAGCTTTGAGGAGAGCTTGGGGTCACCCAAACGTCCTCTAGTCCTCTCGAATGACAAAAAGTTACTGCATTTGTCCCTTTGACCAATAAGTCAAAGATAGAGCAAAAGGAACCAAACTTTTTTTAAGAAAACAACAAAGAATAACCAAGACATATTCTCATCCGTTGAAGCTTTGGGAAGCTAAGGGTCACTCAAACATCCTCTAAGCCTCTTAAATCAGAAAAAACTTATTATATTTGTTCTTCTAAGAGAAACAACAACGAATAACCAAAACATATTGCCATCCTTTGAAGCTTTGGGGAGATCTTGTGGTTATACCACAAAACATCCTCTAGGCCTCTCGAGTGACGAAAACTTGTTAAGTTTGTCCGTTTGACCAAAAAGTTAAAGATAGACCAAAAGGAACTAAACAAAATAACCAAGACAAATTCTCATTTTTTGAAGCTTTGGGGAGAGCTTGGGTCATACAAACGTCTTCTAGGCTCTCGTATGACAAAAAGTTGATACATTTGCCTGTTTGACCAAAAGTCAAAGATAGACTAAAAGGAACCAAATGTTTCGTGTAAGTGAAACAACAATGAATGACCCATACATATTCTTCATCCCTTGAAGCTTTGAGGAGAGCTTGGGGTCCCACAGATGTCCTCCAGGTCTCTCGAATGATGAAATGTGACTACAATTGTCTGTTTAGACTAAATAGTCATAGATAGACAAAAAAGAATCAAACTTTTATCTAATAGAAACAAGAATGAACAATTAAGTCATATTCTCATTCCTTGAAGCTTTGGGGAGAGCTTGGGGTCTTCTAGGCCTCTCGAATCACGAAAACTAACAAAGTGTGTCTGATTGACCAAAAAGTCAAAGAAAGGCCAAAAGGAACCAAACCCTTGTCTAGAGAAACAAACACAAGGAATAACTGAGACATATTGCCATCCCTTGAAGCTTTGGAGAGAGCTTGGGGATACACAAGTAACTAATGACCTCTCAAATCATGAAAACTTGCTAAGTTTGTCCAATTTGACTAAAAAGACAAAGTTAAACCAAAAGGAACCAAACTTTCTTCAAAGAGAAACAACAATGAATAACCAAGAACATATTCTCATCCCCTGAAGCTTTGTAGAGAGCTTGGGGGCCCCACAAATTCCTCTATCCCTCTCGAATCACAAAAACTTGCTAAGTTTGTCTGATTCACCAAAAACTCAAAGATAGACCAAAAGGAACCAAACTTTCATCAAGAAAATAACAACGAATATCCAAGACATATTCCTATCCCTTGAAGCTTTTAGCAGAGCTTGGGCGACACAAACATCCTCTAGGCCTCTCGAAATCATGAAAACTCGCTAAAGTTTGTCCGTTTATTCAAAAAGTCAAAGATAGACCAAAATGAACCCAAACTTTCATCTAAGAGATACAGCAATGAATAACAATGACATATTGCCATCCCTTGAAGCTTGGGGTCACACAAACATCCTCTATGCCTCACGAATCACGAAAACTCACAAAGTTTGTCCCTTTCACCAAAAAGTCAAGAAAAACCAAAAGGAACAAAACTTTTGTCAAAGAGAAACAACAACAAATAACCAAGACATATCCTCATCTATTGAAGCTTTAGGGAGAGTTTGGGGTCACACAAATGTCCTCTAGGCCTCTTGATTCCTGAGAACTTGCTATGTTTGTCCGTTTGACCAAAAAGTCATGATAGACCAAAAGGAAGCAATGCATTCGTCTAAGAGAAACAATAACGAATAACCATGACATATTTTCGTCCCTTGAAGCTTTAGGAGTGATTTTGGCGTCCTCATAAACGTCCTCTAAGCCAATCCAATGATGAAAAGTCACTATATTTGTCCTTTTGATCCAAAAGTCAAAAATTGGCTAAAAGGAACTAAACTTTCGTCTAAGAGAAACAATAACGAGTAACCAAGACATTTTGCCATTCCTTGAAGCTGTGAGAGAGCTTGATAGGTTCAAACAAACATCCTCTAGGCCTGTTGAATCACGAAAAACCTGCTAAGTTTGTCTATTTGACTAAAAAGTGAAAGATAGGCCAAAAGGAGCCAATTCAAGCTTTGCAGAGAGCTTGGGGTCACACAAACATCTTCAAGGCCTCACAAATCATGAAAACTTGCTAAGTTTGTCTGTTAGGCCAAAAAGTCAGAGATAGGCCAAAAGGAACGAAACATTCATCCAAGAGAAACAATAACAAATAACAATTTATATTTGCCATCCCTTGAAGCTTTGGGAGAGCTTGGGGTCATACAAACATGCTCTAGGCCTCTCGATCTATAAAAACTTGCTACGTTTGTCCATTTGAGCAAAAAGAAAAAAGATAGACCAAAAGGAATTAAACCTTCGTCTAAGAGAAACAACAATATATAACCAAGACATATTCTTATCCCTTGAAGATTTGGGGAGCTTGGGGTCATACAAACATCCTTTAGGCCTCTTGAATCTAAAAAACTCACTAAGTTTGTCTGTTTGACCAAAGCCTTTTTGAATTTTTAGTGATTGTTTCTGTGCTTTGTGTTTATGTTGCATATTTTTCTAATTTGTGTTTTTTTTTTGTCTGGCTTTTACTTTGGTATGTTGAGTCTCCTTTCTGATTTGACTTTTTCTGTTATTGATTATGAAGTGGTCATCCATGCATTTTGGGATTTCGATTATGTGATTGATGTTGGTCTTTTTGTTGCTCATTTGATTTGCTGGGTGGTTGTGATTTTACCTACTTAGATTCTTAGTGATTCTATGTTAGTGTTGCTAATTTGTTTTGCTAAGTGGTTTTAATTATGCTTTTTGGGATTTTTAGTGATTCCTTCCGTGCTTCTATGTTTATGTTGCTTGTTATTTTGATTTGTGTTAGGACTTTATGTCGTTCTTTGATATTCTCATTTGGTCTGACTTTTATTTTGAAATGTTTCTCTTTTTTGGTTTAGCTTTATTCTATTATGTATTGTGAAGTGGTCACCCAAGGACAGACAAATGGTTGAGCTTTCTAGCATCCTTGTTGGGCCCAAGCACAACGTTATAGATCCAACCCATCACCTTAAACGTAAAAGTCTTTAGCTTCTATTTAAGTATACTAAGAGATTTACCTCAGCTATGATTATTTTTTTACCAACCTACTTTTCGCTTTGTTACTAACTTGACAATTGAAGTGCCTTTACAGGTGCATCCACCATCGTGGATGACAGGCCAACGGTGGAGCTCTTCGGCTTCATCAAGTAGTATTGTACCACTCCTGAGGTATTGACATGAGCAAGTCTCTTTTTTAGTTTGGCTATGTAATATTATCAATTGTGATGTGATCACACATGCATTTTGGGATACTAATTATGTAATTTATGTTGTGCTTGGTGTAATACCCTACCTTATAAGTATTATGTCACAGCATGCTTAATTAACTTCACACCAAAAGTAACTAAACTTTCATCTTAGAAAAACAATAATGAACAGCAAAGAGATATTCTCATCCCTTGAAGCTTTGGGGAGAGGTTAGGGTTGCACGAACATCCTATAGGCCTCTCAAATCGTGAAAACTCACTAAGTTTGTCTATTTGATTGTAAAGTCAAAGATGGACCTAAAGGAAGCAAACTTTCATCTAAGAGAAAGAACAATGAATAACCAAGACATATTCTCAACCCTTGAAACTATAGGGAGAGTTTGGGTTCACATAAATATCCACTAGGACTGTTGAATCACGAAAACTTGCTAAGTTTGTCATTTGACCATAAAGTCAAAGATAGACCGAAAGTGACCAGACTTTCATCTAAAAGAAACAACAATGAATAACCAAGAGACATTTCTTCCCTTGAAGCTTTGGGGAGAGCTTGGAGTCACACAAACATTCTCTACGCCTCTTGAATCACAAAAACTAGCTAACATTGTCCATTTCGCCATAAATTCAAAGATAGAGCAAAAGGAGGCAAACATTCGTCTAAGAGAAACAACAACGAATGATCAAAACATATTCTCAGCCCTTGATACTTTGGGGAGAGCTTGAGGTCATACAAACGTTCTCCAGGCCTCTCGAATCACGAAAATTTACTATGATTGTCCTTTTGACTATAAAGTCAAAGATAGACCTAAAGGAAGCAAACTTTCGTGTAAGAGAAAATGCAACGAAGAACTAAGGCATATTCTCAACCTTTGAAGCTTTGGGGAGAGCTTATTGTCATACAAACGTCCTCCAGGCCTTTCGAATCACAAAAATTCGCTATGTTTGTTTTTTTGACTATAAAGTCAAAGATAGACCAAAAGTAACTAATCTTTTATCTAAGAGAAATAATAATAAATAACCAAGACATATTCTCATCTCTTGAAGCTTTGGGGAGTGCTTAGAGTCACATAAACATTCTCTAGGTCTCTTGAACCACGAAAACTTGCTAAGTTTTGTCTGTTTGGACATAAAGTCAAAGATAGACCAAAAGTAACCAAACTTCCATCTAAAAGAAACAGTATCGAATAACCAAGACATGTTCTCAACCCTTGAAACTTTGGGGAAAACTTGGGTTCAAACAAATATCCACTAGGACCCTTGAATCACAAAAACTAGCTACGTTTGTCATATGACCATAAAGTCAAAGATAGACTAAAACTAGCCAAACTTTCATCTAACAAAAACAACAATGAATGACTAGGAGATATTCTCTTCCCTTGATGCTTTGGGGAGAGTTTGGGGACACACAAACATCCACTATGCCTCTCAAATTACAAAAACCTGCTAAGTTTGTCAAATTGACCGTAAAGCCAAAGATAGACAAATGGAAGCAAACTTTTGCTGAGAGAAAAAATAACGAATAACTAAGAAATATTCTCATCCCTTGAGGCTTTAACAAGAGCTTGGCATCACACAAACATCCTTTAAGCCTCTTGAATCTTGAAAAGTTGCTAGGTTTGTCTGTTTGACCCAAAAATCAAAGATAGACAAAAAAGGAAGCAAACTTTCGTCTAAATGAAACAACAACGAATAAGCAAGACATATTCTCATCCCTTGTAGCTTTTGGGAAGGCTTGGGGTCACACAAACATCTTATAGGCCTCTTAATTCACGAAAACTAGCTAAGTTTGTCCATTTGACCGTAAAGTCAAACATTGACCAAAAGTAACCAAACTTTCATCTAAGAGAAATAACAACGATTAACTAAGAAATATTCTCATTCCTTGAACCTTTTGAGAGAGCTTGGGTTCACACAAACATTTTGTAGGTCACTCGAATATCGAAAACTTGCTAGGTTTGTCCATTTGAGAAAAAATCATAGATAAACTAAAAAAGAAGCAAACTTTCATCTAAGTAAAACGGCAATGAATAACCACAACATATTCTCATCCCTTGTTGCTTTTGGGAGAGCTTGGAGTCGCACAAACATTCTCTAGGCCTCTCGAATCACGAAAAGTCGCTAGGTTTGTCTGTTTGAACAAAAAGTCAAAGATAGACTAAAAGGAAGCAAACTTTCGTCTAAGAGAAAAAGCAACGAATAACCAAGACATATTCTAATCCCTTAAAGCTTTGGGGAGAGTTTGGGATTACACAAACATTCTCTAAGGCTATCAAATCACGAAAACTTACTATGTTTGTCTTTTTAACAATGAAGCCAAAGATAGATGTAAAGGAAGTAAACTTTCATCTAAGAGAAACAACAACGAATAATTAAGAAATATTAACCCTTGGAGCTTAGGGTCACACAAATATCTTCTAGGCCTTTTGAAACATGAAAACTAGCCATGTTTGTCCGTTTGACCATAAAGTCAAACATTGACCAAAAATAACGAAACTTTCATCAAAGAGAAACAACAACGAATAACCAAGGCATATTCTCATCTCTTGAAGCTTTGGGGAGAGTTTTGGGTCCCCACAAACATCCTCTAGGTATTTCGAATCTTGAAAACTTGCTAAGTTTGTCTGTTTGACCAAAAATTCAAATATAGACCAAAATGAAGCATACTTTCGTCTAAGAGAAACAATAACGAATTATCAAGACATATTCTCATCCCTTGAAGCTTTGGGGAGAGGTTGGGGTCACAGAAACTTCCTCTAGGCCTCTCAAATTACAAAAACTCTCTAAGTTTGTCCGTTTGACCATAAAGTTAAAGATAGAACAAAAAGAAACAAACTTTCGTTTAAGAGATATAACAACGAATAATCAAGACATATTCTCAACCCTTGAAGCTTTGGGGAGAGATTGAGGTCATACAAATATCCTCTAGGCCTCTCGAATCACAAAAACTCTCTATGTTTGTCCGTTTGGCAATAAGTCAAAGATAGAATGAAAAAAAGCAAACTTTTGTCTAAGATAAACAATAACAAATAACCAAAATGTACTCTCATTTCTTGCAGCTTTGGGGAGACCTTAGGGACACACAAACATCCTCTAGGCTTCATGAATCACATAAACTCATTAAATTTGTCTGCTTGACCCTAAAGTCAAAGATAGACTAAAAGTAACCAAACTTTCACATAAGAGAAACAATAGCGAAATATCAAGACATATTCTGCTCCCTTGAAACTTTGATAAGAGCTTGGGGTTGCACAAATATCCACTAGGACTCTAGAATCACCAAAGCTAGCTAAGTTTGTCCATTTAACCATAAAGCCAAAGATAAACCAAAAGTAACCAAGCTTTCGTCTCAGAGAAACAACAATGAACAACTAAGAGATATTCTTATCCCTTGAAGCTTTAGGGAGAGCTTGGGGTCACACAAACATCCACAAAGCATCTCGAATCATGAAAACTTACTAAGTTTGTCCATTTGATTGTAAAGCCAAAGATAGACCAAAAGGAAGCAAACTTTTGTGTAAGAGAAACGACAATGAATAACGAAAACATATTCTCATCCCTTGTAGCTTTGGGCAAAGCTTGAGGTCACACAAACATCTTCTAGGCCTCTCAAATCAAATAAGTTGCTTGGTTTGTCTATATGAGCAATAAGTCAAAGATAAACAAAATGAAGCATACTTTCGTCTAAGAGAAATAATAACGAATAATCAAGACAATTTCTCATCCCTTAATGCTTTAGGGATAGATTGGGGTCACACAAAGATCCTCTTTGTCTCTCAAATCATAAAACATGCTATGTTTGTCTGTTTCACCAGATAGTCAAAGATAGACTAAAAGGAAGCAAACTTTCATCAAAGAGAAACAACAACAAACAACCAAGGCATAGCTCATCCTTTGAAGCTTTGGGGAGAGTTTGAGGTCACACTTAGTTAAAGATAAAGATAGACCATATAGTTAAAGGTCTCACTAAGTTCGTCCGTTTAGCCATAAAGTTAAAGATAGACCAAAATGAAGCAAACTTTCAACTTAGTGAAACAATAACGAATGCCCAATACATATTCCCATCCACTGAAGCTTTGGGAGAGCTTGAGGTCACACAAACATGCTTTAGGCCTCACAAATCACGAAAACTCGCTAAGTTTGTCCTTTTTATCAAAAAGGTAATGATAGACTAGAAGGAACCAAATTTTCATCTAAGAGAAACAATAGTGACAACCAAGACAAATTCTCATCCCTTGAAGTTTTGGAAAGAGCTTGAGATCACATAAACATGTTTTAGGCCTCTCAAATCACGAAACTAGCTAACTTTTTTTGTTTGACCAAAAAGTCAATGATAAACCAGAAGGAACCAAACTTTCGTCTAAGAGAAAAAGTTAATGAATAACAAAGACAAATTCTTATCCCTTGAAGCATTAGGGAGAGCTTGGGGTCCCACAAACATCCTTTATGCCTCCCAAATCACGAAAACTCACTAAGTTTATCTGTTTGACCATAAAGTTAAAGATAGACCAAATGGAAGTAAAAACTAAACTATCATCTAAAAGAAACAACAACGAATAACCAAGACAAACTCGTATCCCTTGAAGCTTTGGGAAGAACTTGGGATCACACAAACATCCTCTACGCTTATCGAATTAAGAAAACTGACTAAGTTTCTCCGTTTGACCATATAGTCAGAGATAGACTGAAAGGTAGAAAACTGTCATCTAAGAGAAAAAACAACGAATAACTAAGACATATTTTCATCCTTTGAAGCTTTTAGGAGAGCTAGGGGTCACACAAAGCCCTCTAGACCTCTCGAGTCACAAAAACTCGCAAAGTTTGTACGTTTGCCCCATAAAATCAAATATAGGCTAAAAGGAAACAAACATTCATCCAAGTGAAACAATAACAAATAACCAAGACATATTCTCAACCGTTGAGGCTTTGGGGAGAGCTTGTAGTCAAACAAACAAGCTTTAGGCCTTTCAAATCACAAAAACTTGACAAGTTTGTCTGTTTGACCAAAAGGTCAATGATATACCATAAGGAACCAAACTTTCATCAACGAGAAACAACAACGAATAACCAAAATATATTCTAATTCCTTGTAGCTTTAGGGAGAGCTTGGGGTCACATAAACATCCTCTAGGCCTTTCAAATTGTGAAAACTTGCTTGGTTTGTTTGTTTGACCATATAGTCAAATGTAGACCAAAATTGAAGCAAACTTTCTTCTAACATAAACAATAATGAATAACCGAGACATATTCTCATCCATTGAAACTATAGGGAGAGGTTGGGGTCACATAATTATCTTCTAGGCCTATCGAATCATGAAAACTTGCTATGTTTCTCCGTTTCACCATAAACTCCAAGATAGACTAAAAGGAATTAGACTTTCACCTAAGAGAAACAACAACGAATTTCCAAGACTGATTCTCATCCTTTGAAGCTTTGGGGAGAGTTTGTGGTCACACAAGCATCCTTTATGCCTCTTAAATCACGAAAACTAGCTTCGTTTGTTTGTTTGACCAAAAAGTAAAAGATAAACCAAAAGGAACCAAAATTTCATTTAAGAGAAACCACAACGAATAACCAAAACATACTCTCATCCCTTGAAGCTTTGGGTAGAGCTTAGGGTCACATAAACATCCCCTAGGCCGTTCGCATGGCAAAAACTCCCTATGTTTGTCTATTTGACCATAAAGTCAAAGATAGACCAAAAGGAAGCAAACTTTCATCAAAGAGAAACAACATCGAATAACCAAGGCTTATTCTCATCCCTTGAAGCTTTAGGAAGAGTTTGAGGTAACATAAACATCCTCTTGGCCTCTTGAATCACAGAAACTCACTGAGTTTGTCCATTCAGCCAAAAAGTCAAAGATAGACCAAAAGGAAGCAAACTTTCATCCAAGAGAAACAACAACAAATAACCAAGACATATTCTCATCCCTTGAAGCTTTGTGGATAGCTTGGGGTCACGTAAACATCCTCTAAGCCTCTTGAATCATGAAACTTACTAAGTTTGTCCGTTTGACCATAAAGTTAAAGATAGACCAAAAGAAACTAAACTTTTATCTAAGAGAAACAACAATGAATAATCAAGACATATTCTCATCCCTTAAAGCTTTTGGGAGAGGTTGGGGTCAAACAAACATCCTTTTGACCTCTCGAATCTTGAAAACTCGCTAAGTTTGTCCGTTTAACCATAATGTCAAAGATAGACCAAAAGAAAGTAAACTTTCGTGTAAGGGAAACAACAATAAATAACCAAGACTTATTCTCATACCTTGAAGTTTTAGGGGAGAGCTTGAGGTCACACAAACATACTTTACGCCTCTCAAATCACATAAACTTGCTTAGTTTGTTCGTTTGACTAAAAAGTAAAAGTTAGACCAGAAGAACCAAACTTTCATCTAAGGAAAAAAAACAAATAACAAAGACATATTCTCATACCTTGAAGCTTTGGGAAGAGCTTAGGGTCACACAAACATCCTCTAGGAATCTCGAATCACCAAAACTCGCTAAGTTTGTCCTCTTCACCATATAGTCAAAGATAGACCAAGAGGAAGCAAATTTTCATCTAAAAGAAACAACAAAGAATAACCATGACAAATTCTCATCCTTTGAAGCTTTGAGAAGAGCTTGGGGTCACACAAACATCCTCTAGGCCTACAGAAACATAAAAACTCGCTATGTTTGTCCGTTTGTCCATATAGTCAAAGATAGATCGAAAGGAAGCAAAATGTCATCTAAGAGAAAAAACAACGAATAACCATGATATATTCTCATCCCTTGTAGCTTTTAGGAGAGCTTGGGGTCACACAAACATCCTCTAGACCTCTTGAGTCATGAAAACTCAAAAAAGTTTATCCATTTGACCCTAAAGTCAAAGATAGACCAAAAGGAAGCAAACATTCATCTAAGTGAAATAATAACGATTAACTAAGACATATTCTCATCCATTGAGGCTTGAAGCAGAGCATGAGGTCAAATAAACATGCTTTAGGCCTCTTAAATCACAAAAACTCACTAAGTTTGTCTGTTTGACTAAAAAAATTAAAGATAGACTAGAAGGATCCAAACTTTCGTCAATGAGAAATAACAACAAATAACCAATACATATTCTAATCCCTTGAAGCTATGGGGTGAGCTATAGTCAAATAAACATCCTCTAAGCCTCCAGAATCACAAAAACCCACTAAGCTTGTCCGTTGGACTATAAAGTCAAAGATAGACCAAAAGGAAGCAAAATTCCATCTAAGAGACACAACAACGAATAGCCAAGACATATTCTCTTCTCTTAAAGCTTTAGGGAGAGATTAGAGTCACATAAACATGCTCTAGGCCTTTTGAATTGTGAAAACTCGATTAGTTTATCCGTTTGACCATATGGTCACTGGTAGACTAAAATTGAAGCAAACTTTCGTCTAACAAAAACAACAATGAATAACCAAGACATATTCTCATCCATTGAAGCTTAGGGGAGAGCATGGGGTCACACAAACATCTTCTAGACTTGTCAAATGACAAAAACCCGCTAAGTTTCTCTGTTTCACCATAAACTCCAAGATATACCAAAAGGAATCAAACTTTCATCCAAAAGAAATAACAATGAATAACCAAGATATATTCTCAGTTGTTGAAACTTTGGGTAGAGTTTGAGGTTACACAAATATCCTTGAGGCCTCTCAAATCATGAAAACTCGCTAAATTTGTCCATTTGTCCAAAAAGTCAAAGATAGACTAAAAGGAACAAAACTTTCATCAATGGAAAACAACAATGAATAAGCAAGACATATTCTGATCCTTTGAAGTTTTAGGGAGAGCTTAGAATCACACAAACAACCTCTAGGCCTTTCGAATCCTGAAAACTAGCAAAGTTTGTCCGCTTGACTATAATGCAAACTTCCATCTAAGAGATGCAACAATAAATAACCATACCAAATTCTCATCCCTTAAAGCTTATGGGAGAGCTTGGGCTCACATAAACATCCTCTAAGCCTTTCGAATCGTGAAAACTCGCTTAGTTTGTCCGTTTGACTGTATAGTCAAAAGTAAACCAAAATTGAAACAAACTTTCGCCTAATAGAAATGGTAAGGAATAACCAAGACATATTCTCATCGTTTGAAGCTTTGGGGAGAGCTTGAGGTCACACAAATATCCTCTAGGCTTGTCGAATCATGAAAACTCACTAAGTTGCTCCATTTCACCATAAACTCCAAGATAGACCAAAAGGAATCACACTTATCCCTTGAAGCTTTGGAGAGAGCTTGAGGTCACACAAACATCGTTTAGGCCTCTCAAATCATAAAAATATGCTAAGTTTGTCCAGTTGACTAAAAAGTCAAAGATAGACAAAAAGGAACTGAATTTTCACCTAGGAGAAACAACAATGAATAATTAAGACAAATTCTCTTTCTTTGAAGTTTTGGGGAGAGCTTGGGATCACACAAACATCCTCTAGGCCTTTCGCATGGCAAAAACTTGTTATGTTTGTCCATTTGACCATTAAGTCAAAAATAGCCCGAAAGGAAGCAAACTTTCATCTAACAGAAATAACAACGAATAACCATAACTTATTTCATCTGTTGAAGCTTTAGCTATCGAATCACGAAAACTCACTAAGTTTGTCCATTTAGCCATAAAGTCAAAGATAGGCCAAAAGGAAGCAAACTTTCATCTAAGAGAAACAACAATGAATAGCAAAGACAAATTCTCATCCCTTGAAGCTTTAGGGAGAGTTTGGGGTCCCACAAATGTTCTATAGGCCTATCGAACCATAAAAAGTTGCTAAGCTTGTCTATTTGATCATATAGTCAAAGATAAGCTGATAGGATGCAAACCGTCATCTAAGAGAAAAAACAATGACTAACTATGACATATTCTCATCTCTAGAAGCTTTTAGGAGAGGTTGGGGTCACACAAACATTCTCCAGGACTCTCGAGTCACAAAAACTCGCAAAGTTTGTCCGTTTGACCATAAAGCAAACGTTCATTTAACTGAAACAATAACGAATAACCAAGACATATTCTTATCCGTTGAGGCTTTGGCAAGAGCTTGAGGTCAAACAAACATGCTTTAGGCCTCTCAAATCAGGAAAAACGACAAGTTTGTCCATTTGACCAAAACGTCAGTGATAGATCAGAAGAAACCAAACTTTCATCAATGAGAAACAACAACGAATAACCAAAAACTCGCTACGCTTCTGGAATCACGAAAACTTGTTAAGTTTGTTCATTTGACCATAAAGTCAAAGATAGACCAAAATGATGCAAACTTCCATCTAAGAGACACAACAATGAATAACTAAGACATACTCTCATCCCTTAAATCTTTTGGGAGAGCTTGGGGTCACATAAATATCCTCTAGGCGTTTCAAATTGTGAAAACTTGCTTAGTTTGTCTGTTTGACCATATAGTCAAAGGTAAACCGAAATTGAAGCAAATTTTATAAACAATAACAACTAACTAAGACATATTCTCATCTCTTGAAGTTTTAGAGAGAGCTTGGAGTCATACAAACATCGCCTAGGCCTGTCGAATCACGAAAACTTACTAAGTTTCTCCGTTTCACCATAAACTCCAAGATAGACTAAAAGGAATCCAATCTTCGCCTAAGAGAAACACCAACAAATCAGTAAGACAGATTCTCATCCCTTGAAACTTTGGGGAGAGCTTAAGTTCACACAAATATCCTTTAGGCCTCTCAAAGCACGAAAACATGCTTGGTTTGTCTGTTTGACCAAAAAGTCAAAGGTAGCCTAAAAAGAACCAAACTTTCATTTAAGAGAAACAATAACAAATAACCAAGACATACTCTCATCCCTTAAAGCTTTAAGGAGAGCTTGGGGTCACGTAAGCATCCTCTAAGCCTCTCGAATCACAAAACTTACTAAGTTCGTCCATTTGACAATAAAGTTAAAGATAGACCAAAAGGAGCCAAACTTTAATTTAAGAGAAACAACAACGAATAACCAAGACATATTCTCATCCCTTGAAACTTTTGGGAGAGGTTGGAGTTAGACAAACATCCTTTTGGCCTCTCGAATCATGAAAACTCACTAAGTTTGTCTGTTTGACCATAATGTCAAAGATAGACTAAAAGGAAGTAAATTTTCGTTTAAGGGAAACAACAGCAAATAACCATGACATATTCTTATCCCTTGAAGTTTTGGGGAGAGCTTAAGCTCATACAAACATGCTTTAGGCCTATCAAATCATGAAATCTTCCTAAGTTTGTTCGTTTGACAAAAAAAGTCAAAGATAGACCAGAATGAACTAAACTTTTATCTAAGAGAAAAAACAATGAATAACAAAGACATATTTTCATGCTTCATGCTTTGTGGAGAGCATGGGATCCCACAAATATCCTCTAGGCCTCACGAATCCCAAAAACTAGCTAAGTTTGTTTGTTTAACCATAAAGTCAGAGATAAACCAAAAGATGCAAACTTCCAACTAAGAGACACAACATCGAATAACCAAGACATATTCTCATCCTTTAAAGCTTTGGAGAGAGCTTGGATCTCATAAATATCCTCATGATTAAAAAGACATCAATTTTGACTTAGAGAAAATAGATGAAAAAATTGATTGGAAAAACAATAAAAGAAAATTTACAAAAGAGTTTTATAGAACTCAACAAAAGAGAAAAGGAGAGATCCCTCAAGGTGAATGATAACATTCTAATACCATATTGAAATTATAGGATTTAAGTATGGAGAAAGAAGAAAAGAGAGTGGAGATTAAACAATAGTATTAGATTGATATGAGAGATAAGCAATACACGTGTTTTATGTGTTACAAAAGACAAAGCACAAATTCTTATTTATATTACTAATCCTAATGAAAGATGGAAATAAATCAAGAAATATAATGAAATTAGGAAACGACTCCTAAAATTGCTTCCTCAATTAGAGTACTAATTGTTTTCACAATATATTTTGAAGATCTTCTAAAACATCCTAAAGATATTCTAAATATATTTTAACACTTCTATAAGAGAAACTATCCCAAACTCACCCAGTATCCTCTTCTTTGACAAGAAGTTTTGAATTGTTACAACCTCTAGTAGATGGTTTGAAATTGATTCTAAAAGAACCTATTTCACCAAGTAGTGCTAATTTCTCCCTCTTTAGAATGGCTCTAGTGGCAATATTTGTGTTAAGTCCGGTTGTTCAGGCCATTGTACCTTTTGATTATGGTATGGTATTGTCAGATTCGAACATAGTGATTCTTTATTTGTTTGCCATATCCTTGTTAGGTGTTTATGGAATAATTACAGCATGTTGGTCTTGTAATTAGGGGACAATGCTTTACATTGAGTTTTGGTGATCCTCCAGCCATTTATGATCTTTCTCATCTTAATTCTTAAGGTCTAAGCATCAAAACTTAGAAGAAAAGTCACAAGAACACATTAATCAATGCAAACAATATAAGAACAATAACTTAATCTTTTCAATATAGTTTGTTGATCATCAATACCAAAAGGAAAGAATTAGTTCAAAAGGGTTTTGGAGCTTATAGCAATGTCATGGAAGGTAGCATGTTCAACCACAACCTTTTCAATAGACACTAATTCCTTTTTTTTTCTTGACTTCTTCGCATCCTGCAATGACTAGTTAAATTATCATCTTGACTTACGGTCAGAACTCAATTTTTGCTCATGATATACAGAGCATGCTTCTGAAATGCAACTCTTTGTAGGGAAAGTTCATGTAATAATTGAAGAAAATACTTTTATCCATTCTCTCCAAAAGGTGAGCATCTTTATGATTGCATAGGTTTCGTAGGATGGAGAAATATTTGGTATTTTCTTTTAAGCATGGAGGGGTTTCTGACATTGGGTGGGTGGATAGAGAAAAAATGATTTAGGAAAACTGGACATCAATGGATGAAAATTGATGGAATGGTGTCTGGATTTGATGAGAAAGATGAAATTGGCTTGCAAGATGAAAAATGTTGAACATTTGGGGCAAATGGATGGATTTATATTCACAAAAGTACACATGTTAAGCTAAAACCTCCTAATGCATGTCTCTTCCCATTGCTGATACTCCCATGGGCATGCTATTGTCGTTGCTCAAACACTAATTGAGCTCATGCTTCCACAAAGAACCAAACTTGCATTGGTTGATCCATTCCAGCACTTAATTAGGGTAGAGACACACATGCGATTGTTGAGTTATACCCTGATTGCACAAGTGGGAATAAAGGGATTTTTTTATTTTTTTCTCTTTTCTTTCTATTTTCATTGATTGATAAATTGTTGTTCCAATCTGAGTCATTTATAAACATAACGTGACTTTCTCAATCATGAGTTCAAAATTTTTGGAAAAGGAAACACATCATTTTACCAAAAAGCTTGTTTTTCAATTTTTCTCCTTTTTTTCTTTTCAAATCTTCTTCTTTTTTATTTTGGGTTTTTTTCTTTTCAAGTTTTGATTTCCACTCCGTTTCCAAATTTTTTTGGCAAAATTCCTTTTCCAAACTTGCAACACTTTGACCGTTGTAAACGAGATTATTATCCCTTTACCAAGAGGTATTTTTACAACAACTGTTACTTAGAAAATTTCTTTCTTAGTGATTGCAATAATATGGAAAAAATCAATGCTTTCATTGATAGCGAATATATGTCCTCTTTCAAAAATTTTGCTTATTCATTGTAAATCCTTCATAGCTTGAGCCAACAAGTTTATTGATTATTCAAAAAAAAAAAATCAAACTTTTCTTTTTTTAATTTCTTTTTTAAATGAAGAGATTCAAAAGCTTTCGTTAAAATGTGATGAAAGAGTTGTTTCTGTTTTTTGGAAACAAGGCAGAATGACGCTTATGCTAATATAAGAACATGATTTTCTCAAATGATTTTCTTTTTTAAATGGGATTATGGAATAATTTCCATCTTAGATAAATTGGCTAAAAGGGGTTCATGACTGGGAAATGATTGATTGGTATGTCTGCTAACCTCAATCCTACTGGTGATTATATAATTCTATGACAATACATACTAGGCCACAAATACTTATATTTAGATGTAATTGGCTACATGTTTTTGGTATGTCTTTGGTTAAGAGATTGAGGATGATGCAGTGACAACTCATTGGAAATCACAAACTAGATTTAAAAAGAATGAAAAAGGATGATGCAGTAACATCTACAACTTAAGTTTCCACTTATTAGATGACTGAGGAAAAGGGAAATTGTTTGTAACATAAGGATTTTTATTATAACTTCATAGAGAAGGTGAGAAGATGATGATATGGAGTATGGACACCCCCACCCTCGTCCCCACCAATAAACAAAAAAAAAAAAACTTGTGTTCGTACCTTGATGCTCAAGTCAAATCTCAATTGTAATAATTTATTTTGGAAGTATTATAATTGGGAAAAAAATGGAAAAAAAGATTTAGCTACGTGCCTGTATTTTAAAGCTGCACATGGTTCATGCCTTCAAGCCAGTGCGTATAGGTAGTTGACTAGGCATTGTCTTGTCAGGTTGTTCTACCAATAGCAAAGATTCCCCCTTTTTTTTCCCTAACCTTCATGGCATTTTCTAGTACTTTGTAGCTGAGAAGTAAAATGCTGATAGGATTTCTATCGCCGAAGTGGAAACATTGTGAATAGTCAACTTATGTCTTTCCTGCTTCACCTTAATGCCTAAAGTTGTCAGGTTTACCACATGCTAAATGTGGGTGTGGCTCTTCTACAAGCATGTATCAATTGTTATATTATAGGTGATGTTTCCAAAACATTTGCCAATCCCTTTGCAGTGCTTTGTATAGGCGTTTGATCTTCAAGGTAATAATTAGTTGATGTGTGGCAAGTGCCTGTCATTAGCTAGCATTTTTATTATTATGAAGCCTAGATTAGAGAAAATTCAACCAAAACAAAAACCAATGTCACAATTCATGAGGTATAGAAGGGTTTCTGATGTGCAGGTTGTGCTTTTGTCGCTTAAATTTCTGTTCACTTTTACTTTCGACATCAGCACACTAATGGGTCAGCGAAGAAGAAGAAAGCGACCAGAGTGCGCTTGTTGCTATTACAAAGGAGTTGATGCATTAGCATAAAAAATCAAAATTGGCAGAATAATCAAAATTTGTTGAAAAATAATTATAAAATAAAATACAAACTAAATTGAAATATATATAGTACATCAAACAACACTTTAGAATTTAAAAAAATAGAAAATTGGCTGGGAATATTATTCTAATACTTTGTTTTTGTCTTACAAGCATAACAAAAAGGCCCAGTGAGCATGAAGACAACGAGGACAGCTTGGACCAAACAGAACTTTGAGGAGCCTTCTCTAAAGAGCATACTTTGAGACTAAAGACAACTTAAGATGGTGTTAAACGAAACTCAACCTAGATAATTAGGGGGTTGGCCTAGTTTTGTAGCAATTTACAGATAAAGGGATAACTAGTTATTGTATTTGAGTGCCTAAGTAGGTTACTGGGAGAAACAAAGACAATGGGTCTTCTGCACCATGTCTTGGATTATGGATCCATCGCCTCTATGCTCTCCACACAATTCCCTCTGTCAACATTGCAACCCTGAATGAGCTCCAAGTAACATCAAATTCCCTCGTACCCAAGTCATGGCAAAGGACGAGCAGAAGGTTGACTAAGTGAACTAACCCTTGTTGGCATCATATTTTCCCTGTATTCCAACCATTAATAATTATACATAACATGTATGTATTTAATATTGCAATTGTGAAAATACGCATCAATTGAAAAGTCCAAGTGCTATATATATAGTTTACAAATTGATTTCGAGTTCAAATCCTATTAAGGTTGCTATAGCTATACTTTAGCCTATCTTCTCCCTTGCCATATCAAGTAGTAGATTTCCTTTGTAAAAGAATGAATGAAAAAGTGTAAAAAAAAAGTAATATAGAGACGTAAATATTCCATATAGATCAGAATGGTCTCAACTTTTGGTGTGAGCTCTCTTCACCACAAAGTAGAAAAGATCAAAGTAGCCACGTCTCAGAGATCATGCACACCCTAAAGAGTGCATATTTAGGACTTGTGTGCTCACTCCCATGGGGTATATATGAGCTCCCAGTCGTGGTCTACCAACACCTCCTTTCAATTTTCGCAGTGAAGAGAGCTCCATGCTGTCCAATTGAAGACCTAAGGCATCTCCAACACAATGAGATTGAGATGGTTGTGAGTGTGTGACTTGTGAGACTATCAATTTGATAGAGAGTGGTCCTTATATAGGACACAAAGCAATCGCAAGGTATATTTTTTACATCTTGGTATTAAATAAAATCGCAAGGTATTTTTTACATCTTGGTATTAAATGTCAAGGATTTAGCATTAAAAACAAATCTGAGAATGGGATTCTCCAAGCCAAAATGTTCAATGAAACATTTAAATTAGAACGCATTTAAAACAAATCTGATTATGTGATCCTATTCAATAAATAAAAAAAATAACTTTAGCATTTAATTTCTTTAAATTTAATTGCGAAAACATTTAATATTAAACTTATTTTTCTTTTGAATAATTCTATATCCTTTTAATAATTAATTTTATAATTCTCATAATTAGAAAAAAATATTGAATATTTTTAGATTTTTAAAATATTAAATATTTTTACTTTTTTATTTAATACTTTCTTTATTAAGTATTAATAATATTACTAAACTTATTCTTTAATAGAATTTATCATTACTCCTTTATTTTTTGTTTATTCAATGGGATCACATAATTAATGAATAGTTATTTATTTATATATATGACTCAATTAATCATTTATTAGTAAGCATTTTTCTTTTAAGAGCTCTTCCTCTTTAGGTCTGGGATGTAATAAAATCAGAGGTTTAATTGGAGTTTTAATCTTTCATGATGTCACCTATTTCCCTCCCCTATTTAGGTGCTAACACTTACTATGTAACCAAAAAATAAAAATTATCTTTTCTAGAATTTCTCATGTTTCTTTTTAAAAATTTCTCAAGACCAAAATACTTGTAGATCGTTGTGAAAGGATTGTTCCAATGTTCATTGCAAGAGTTGAAATATTGTAATAATGGTGTAAAAAAAAAACGAGATAGTGCAAAAAAGTTAATATATTGGATATATATCCTTTTTAAAAGTTCTCGAAAGATCAGTTTGACTTAAAGAGATTGATATCGATGTTAGTTAAATTATAAGTTCGTTGGCATTCAATTGACATTCATCTGAATGACAAAAATCGTTGTGTGGACATTAATCCGAAGTTTGAGAATAAGTGTTTTAGTCTACATTACATATTTTATTAAGAAGTTTGTTATAATGAATTCGAGTTCAGAGTGAACTTTACACACGATAATATCTATAAATTAAATATTATAATATGTATATATTAATAACTTTGAATTATTTAAAATAGATAGATGATAACATGAATTTTATTAATAGCTGGCTATTCTTGTTGACAATGCTTACCAAATAAGTCAAATGAAGAAGAGAGAGAAACAATTGTAACATACTGGTTACCATTGTTGTTCCACGATTGTACTAGAAACTTTAGAGTAACAATTATATAAAATTTGCTAGGAAAGCATACATTATGCAGAATCAAGAAGTCTTCCAAAATAACAACATCTTCAAAGGTGCATCTAGGGGTGCTTATGTGTCGAGTTTGGTTGAGGTTGACCTTTTTCATGGCCCGAAGCTAAGTGTAGGCCCAAAAAAACCTAATTATGCTTGGATCTGTATTTGCCTCAATTGAAATCGAGTGCTGAATTAGTCCAAAGTTTGAACATAATTTATATTTTAACTTGTCTAACTAATAAATTATCTTTAGAAATAGGTAATGTTTCCATGAATCTCAAGAATAAATAAGAGGTAATGTTCTTAAAACATAATTATATAATCTCGAGCCGAACCCAGCCTCAATCCAAAAATGCTTCGGATCTAATTTTTAAAACTCACTTTTCATCAAAATCAAATCTTATCTAACTAATTACCTCAAGTCCAAGCTAGACCACCAGATCAAATTGGATCTTAAGCATCCTAGACACAGCACACCATCCAAAACCAAAAGCATTGAGACAAAGTAGTACCGAAACTCAATACCTGCTTAAGAATGGAAGTTGATTAGAATAACCTAGTTAATTATAGTAAATGATAAAAATAATATAAATTAACACCATTATGTATTATCCTTCAAGTTTACTAGTTTTTCACCCTAGCAATACATGGTATAAAAACATTATCATATTACTTATAATCTATTTCACTAATGTAATCATATTTACAGTAAAATATATTTAAAAATATTAAGAATCGATTATAATTTTAATCAATCAGTTATCAAGATTTAATATCAAGATTGTTAGAATCAAATTCATATTTAATTAATTATTTTTAATACAATATATTAATATGAAATTATTTTCTAAAATGAGTCAGTTAATAAAACATTTAAAATGTTGATAATTAGAAAATATCTGAGAAAGTAAATAAATAAAAAATATTTTTTTTGCATAATCATTGAATTTTACATAATTATATTTAATAAAATATTCAAATTGATTTTAATTTTATATCTTAATTTTATAATATTTATTACTTATCATCTATTTTGCTAATTAATATAATCATATTTATAGTAAAATATATTTAACAAAATATTAAGAATTGATTGTAATTTCAATTTTTAATCAATTAGTTATCAGAATTTATTATCAAGATTGTTAGAATCAAAATCATATTTAATTAATTATTATAAATATAATATATTAACATGAAATTATTACATAAAATGAGCCAATTAGTGAAATATTTAAAATGTTGATAATTAGAGTATTAAATTACAATCTTAAAGATACTAATGATTCCATTGCTTATTGATAGAAAAAAATAAAATATTTTCTTGACACTTAATAAAATACATTCATAATATTTATTGAAATACTTTTTTAAATATTGATTCATATGTCTTTATTTCATGTCAGAAATTGATGGTATAAATTTTGAAATAGTTATTTAAATTGTATAAATTAATTGCATCAATTTAAATTATTTCAATAGTGGTAGCAACTTTTTTAATGTGGAATATTTCACTAAGTAATTATATTTAATAAACAAATTTAAGAGAATATTTAAAAGTGATTATAATTTTAAAATCTGAATTTTAATCAATAAGTTATTAGGACTATCAAAATAAAAAATAATATTTAATTAATCATTTTTAATAAAATACATTAATATGGAATTATTTCATAAAGTGAGTCAACCAATCAAACATTTTAAAATACTGATAATTAAGATATATTTGCTTGTACCCATAGAATTTTTTTAACATATTTGATTGTATTTATATGACTAATTAAAATAGCATAATCAAGTCAATTTAGATGAACACAAAAAGTAAATGTAAAAAGAGAAGTATGCAAAGTTATTGATCATATAATAGTAATATCAAAATAAAAAAGCCTTAATCAAGTCACAATATTTAAGAAAATTAAAAAATTAAAACTGAGATCAATCTATTCCAAAGACTTGTGCAACTTCAGTTAAAGCTTTAGGCCAAAAAGATGCTTCCATGTAGAGATGGTTTGAAAAGGCACAATCTATTTGTAGTGGCCCTGATATGCTAATTTTCAATCCTATGCTTACAAGGTTGCACAAGAGAAATGATGAATTGAAAAGAAAAAATTAAAATAAATAATGATTTGAGATTTTGGATATATCTTGATCAAAGGATGTATACTCCTATAAAGTTTTTTTAACATATTTGCTATTATTTATATGAGTAATTAAGTAGTATAATAAAGTCAATTTAAATGAATAGAAAAAGTAAATATAAGAAAAGAGGCATGCAAAATTATTAATCCTACAATAGCAATATCTAAATAAAAAGCCTTAATTAAGTCACAATATTTAAAAAGAAAAAAAGAAAATTTACATTTACAATTTGGTTGAAAAGCAATAATTTTTTTATTTATAATTTGGTTGAAGAGCAATATAGAAGTAATAACCACAATTCTATTGTCGATCAAATATCATGCAGCTCACAAGTTTACCCACTATTTTAAACATATAAAAAAATAGGTATCAATTTATTTAGCATGAGAGAAAGGAACGGATAATAAGTAGGAAATTAACTACAAAATTATTTTTTTTTTATAGAAAACAAACCTGAGGGAGGGAACAAAGCCAACCATGAACAACGACGGACTATGTACAAGACTATGAATGGAAAAAGACATACCTAGAGACATGCAAAATTATTTCATAAAATGGGCTAGTCAATGAAATGTTTGAAATGTTGATAATTAGATTATCAAATTATAATCCTAAAGAAATTAATGAAGTCAATGCTTATTGATAAAAAAGCAAAATATTTTTTTGACACTTAATAAAATACATTCATAATATTTTTTGAAACACATTTTTAAATATTGATTCATATGTCTTTGTTTCGTGTCAGAAATTGATTATGTAAATTTTGAAATATTTATTTAAATTATGTAAATTAACTGTATCACTTTAAATTATGTTAAGTGGTATTAAATTTTTTGATATTAAATATTTCTTTGAGTAATTATATTTTATAAAAAAATTTAAGAGAATATTTAGAATTGATTATCATTTCAAAATTTATATTTTAATCAATCACTTTTTAGGATTTTAATATTAAGATTGTTAAAATAAAAAATAATATTTAAATATTAGACACTTTAAATAAAATACATTAATGTAAAATTATTTCATAAAATAAGTCAGTCAATCAAACATTTAAAATGCTAATAATTAGGGTATCAAATTACAATAATAAATATTTACTGTATATATTTTATATAAACTTTTATTAACATTTTAATGCAATATTAAATACATGATTTCAAATTGAGGTTTTTAATATTACATACAACATTATATGCATTGATTTCTATTACATCAATTTTTTATATTGTTTAAATTGTAAAATGATCAAAGAAATATCACTAATTAATATTTTTGTATTTATTAGATGCAATAAACATTTACCTAACTTGGAAAAAAGAAGTAATAGCTTGAAGAGAATGGTGAATTGAAAAGAAAAATTAAAATAAATAATAATTTGAGATTTTTGATCCATCATGATCAAAGGATGTATGCTTCCATAGAGTTTTTTATAACATATTTGCTTGTATTTATATGAGTAATTAAAGTAATATAATAACGTCAATTTAGATAAACACAAAAAGTAAATATAAGTAGAGAAACATACAAAGCTATTGTCCTACAATAGGAATATCTAAATGAAAAAGTCTTAATCAAGTCATAATATTTAAACAAATTAAAAGAAAGAAAGAAAATTTGAAACCGAGATCAATTTATTCCAAAGACTTGTATAACTTCAGTTAAAGCTTTTGGCCAAATAGATGCTTTTGCATGTAGAGATGATTTCAAAAAGCACAATCTATTTGAAGGGGCCTCGTATGCTGATTTCTCATCTTATGCCTGTAAGGTTACACAAGAGAAATGGTAAATTTAAAAGAAAAAAATTAAAACAAAGAATTATTTGAGATTTTGGATACATCATAATCAAAGGATATATGCTCTCATAAAATTTTTCTAACATATTTGCCTCCTTTTATATAAATAATTAAAGTATTATAATGAAGCCAATTTAGATTAATACAAAAAGTAAATGTAATAAGAGAGACATACAAATTTAATGATCCTACTACATTAGCAATATCTAAACACAAAAAAAAGCATTAATCAAGTCACTATTTAAAAAAAATAGAGAAAGAAAATTTATGTTTACAATTTGGCAGAAAAGCAAGAATTTTTGTCTCTACAATTTGGTTGAAGAGCAATACAGAGGTAACTACAACTCTATTATCGATCAAACATCATGCTCCTCACAAGTTTATCCATTGCTTTGAAACATAGGTACAAATTTATTTGGCATGAGGAAAATGAATGAATAATAAGTAAAAAATTAATTACAAAATTAATTATTTTTTTTTATAGAAAACAAACCTAAAAGAGGGGCACAGAGATAGGCAATAAAGGAAATAAACTGATGGAGGTCGCAAAGCCGACCATGAATAACGGCAGACCATGTATAAGACTATAAATGGAGAAAGGATATACTAGAAAATAGTGTCAACTGATACTTTTCCTACAAATATAATATACAATCATATTAATACTAAACTATATTTAAGGAAATATTTAGAATTGATTATAATATGAAAATTCAAATTTTAATCAATTAATTACTGAGATATCATTTTAAATTATTGATTGATATTAACTAATCTATCTATATCTATTTATATCTTTGATAAGAGGTTAAAAAATCCTAATTATCATATCTTATTTGATGATTAATATCATATTAAAATTTGATTAGTCAATGAAGGATTATCATTAAATCAAATTTTTAAATAAATTTTAATTATAATCAAATATTAAATTTATTATTTTAAATTATAATTATTTAATTAGAGTGTTGTAAAAGTGTAACACATATTAAGAGGAGAAATAAAATATGTATTTATATTAAATAATGTCATTTGATAGAATTATATGAATCATGACTTTACTTTTATATATTATATTAATTATATTGATTATAATATTATTGATAGATATTTGTATTGACAATTGACAAATGACAAGGGTTGCCGCAAAATCTGATAACGGCTGAAAGGAGAACCCCATTAATCATCACCATTAATGAATATATAATACCCCTATTCAACTGAATTAATTTGTAATAAATAGGTTGCATAAAAGTTCCCCGCTAGAAGAACACTCCTTCGATGAAAACAGAAAGAAAAATGAAGAAGAACAGGTATATTCTGGGAGTTGTATAGGGATTAGCATCAATAGGGGATGGGTTCCTTCTGATTTCTAATTTACCAGAAGAAAATTCGAAAGGGACTTTTCTGCCACCAATGAGAAGTATGTGTAAGTGTGTGTGTGTGTGTGTGTGTGTGTGTCTATATATATATATATATATATATATATATATAAGCATGGGAGAAAAGCTTCATATTATTAGGGGTTGAGAAGGCCCTATCTGGAGCTCCCTTCACTCCATTACCACAAAGATCAAGGCAACTCCATCTCCCAATTCATGCAAACCCTTGAACCCCGAGCACATGCTGTTGCGAAGCCAGAGGTATCCATGAACTAGCAGCAGAGGTTTACCATCATCTCCTTTCAGACTTGGAGTGCAGGGAACACCAACTTGGGTTTGATATATACCCTATACCCTAACTGAAACTAACTTAATATGCTGTAATGCTGAGCAAGAGAGAAAGGTTTCTATCCATGGCCTCAGAAACCCCAATTTATATAGGCTATGAAATAGGGGCTTATATGTAATCTGGTCCATTAAATTTGAAGAACCGGATATTTTTTCTTTAAAGAAAATCTCAAAATAGGACCTTGGTGCCCGAGGAATAGTGAAACATCAATTGTATTAATTTCAATATTATTGCCGATTAAAAATCTTTCATTATTCAATTAACATTCAAAATTTTGGTCAATATTGTGTATATATACAGTACAACTTAGTGGATTCCTCATATTCAAGGATCCCTATTAGACCATGTGCATGATTGCATGTCCTTCGCAGTTTTGTTAGTTGATCTCTAGATTTTTTTGAAGTCTATATAATTTTATAGATTTATCAGTAGGAAGTTTTTGTCCGTTTATATTTAGTGGAATTGTCTCACCTAATTGTGGTTAGCCTTTATTAGATAGGAAATAAAAGTTATTTCACCGATTAGGTCATATATGCCATTAATTTAAAAGGTGTTTGCATTGTGGTGTAGCATATATGCCATATCTAGGGTTGTCCATTAGATTGGGTTAACCTGCGAATTTTCTAGTTTTAACCTAACTCATAATTAATGAATTGAATTGGATTCGTGGGTTGGGTTGGATTTAAAAATTTTTAACTTGATAATGATGGGTTGGGTTACAGGTTAGAAAAATTTCAACCTACTCAACCCAATCCAATCCATCTTTTTTTAAATAAAAATAGTGCCATTTTTTATATTCAACGTACTAAACATAATATTTCTTCTTTCCTCATCTCTCAAACCTTATGTAACTTATTATATTTGACTTTTGATATTTCTGTTAATATTTTTTATGTTTGAGATTAAGACTTGTTATATTATGTTTATGACTTGTGACTTATTGTATTTGACTTTTAATTTATTTGAAATTTTGTATGTCATCTTTTACTAATACTTATTAAATTCTTTATTATATATGATGTGTGATAAATGTTTGAACCCATAGGTTTTTAGTAGGTCAAGTTTTTTAATAAATATCAAACTCACTGATTTAATCCTACCCGCTCATGTACGGGTTGGGTTGGTTTAGGTTTTAGGAAAAAACTCCCAACCCAACCTTCTGCTTTAATAAATGAGTTGGGTACAAAAATGCCCCAAACCTAACTCAACTCAATCTATAGACACCCCTAACCATACCCCAGTTACTCTCGTGACTATATATTGCTCAGATAGGAACAGTTTCTTCTTGTCTATATGACTAAAATTCAGTTGCTTAATGATTACTAATATTTTCTCATCTCCTTTTAGTGTCATATTTTTAATAAATTAATAAGAAGCTAATTTTGATTAGAATTAATAAATTACGAATCCAATTACAGTTTATGATTCTTTCTCACATAAATTGTTTCACAGAATCACATCTCCCATGAGTATATGCGACACTGTCAAATTTACGCAATTCCGATTTTTCTATCAATCAGTAAAGCCAATCACTATAACATAAAATCACAAGAAAATATAACACTTGAACATATCATTTGAAGATCGACCATGTGATCAAATTCAATTTAACTACAAGCTATCTTCACGAGTTGGAGAACGAATTTTATGAACATCTATATATTTTTTCCATTAATTTAATTTTTGATTGTTATTTCTTTTATGTGAGAGGCTAAACTTAGTGTATTTTATGAAAAAGAAAAGAAACAGAAGATGGAAAGTTATTCAAAGAGTATTTGGGTAGTCTAAAAAAATTAATAGAGTTTTTAATTTTTAATCTGAATTAATAATATTATAATCAATGACGGGGAGATATAAAAGTGACATTAAATAAATAATTTTTTTTGGTCTTAGTAAACAATTAATTTGATTATGAATAAAAAATATTTATCTAATAAAAGATATTTTACAAAAATTAAATAAAAATTAATTAGAGGAGAATGATAATAGAAAAATAATAATTAATTCATTTCTCCAATTTGGTCGAAAGACAAGCCATTTATGTCAGAATTAAAAATTTATAAAAATATTTTTTACAATGTGACTCTAAATAATTGACGTAACAATTCAAGAAAGAAATTTCGCGTTTAGATTCATTAAAAAGCTTACGATTGAGATTTACCTCAAGGGAAAAGCTATAACACTCTTCAATCGTTCTCTAGATTTAAATTTAAAAAGATCAAAAAAGTTTCCGTGAAATCCCATTCTAGCTACAAGTCGAGTCCAGTTATACAGAAACTTGAAAACCATAATGCATCTACTTTAAATCAAAAGCAGAGGTGTTTTTGTTTTTCCAACAAGAGTAGTCTCAAATACCAAAACCTATTTGCAGGGAAGTACTTTTTCCCAACCTAATGCTTCTTTGGTAGTGGGAGGTGGGACAATTTACACGTGAAGTCTTCCATTTAATTGGGCAATTCTAGTTCTCCCATGGCGGAAAAGGAATCATTGTATACTTTAATAGGCACCAACTTAAGAATCATGTTTACTTTAGGTTTTATATTATGTTGGAGAAACTATAGCTATCATTTCATGGTCCTTTTGATGAGCACCAAAAGATTTTTTTTCCTTTCAAGAAAACACAGCAGAAGGAGTTAGGAGACAGCCTCTTTCAATCACTTTGCTTCTTCTCTTAATTTTTAATAAATTTCCTCGTATCTACCTGTTTACATGAAAGATTTTATTATTAAATATTCTGATCGATGTATATCCTTTGTTTTGAAAAATCTAAATTGTATCAGTCTCACCTCAGTTAAATTTGTAATATAATTTTGTGTGCTTTCGCTTAATCAAAATTTTTGTCGTGCTTCTAGTTTTTAGTTTGGGCTAATCTTTTTTTTTCAATTTTTAAATCTGCTTTTGTGAAGTGAATAACTGCTTAAAGTAAATATCAACTAATTGAATACATACTGATATCAACAGCTAAATTGATTACAGTATTGATTGAAGTTATTTTTTATCAGAAGCTATTAAATGCATAAAAGTATTGATTCTGAACCCTCAATGAGTATTGAGTAAGACTGAATTCAAAACTAGGTCCCTGAAATAATTCCGCTTTGTTAAAATTACAAAGTGATATGTTTATTGTCAACATCAGTAGTGGCGTAACCTAGCTGCTTTCTGTTTTTATCTGAAAAAAAGGTAAATTCTAATGAAATCAGCAAATCCAAACTTACATTAAAAACGACTTTAAATAATTAAAAATAAATAATTAAAATCCTTATCAATTCTAAACTTTTAATTAAAAGAAACAAAAGATAATAAAATGTATTCCACAATTCACAAAGTTACTTCCGCCACCAGAACATCATCGGTACTTATAGAATTGTTTACCACCCGTACCTCAGCCACGACAATTCCACAATCAGTGCATTGAGCATTGCCTCTAACACATTTTTCTTTTTATGATTATACAGAAGCATAGACACAGGTCAAGTCAGGTTAATTCAACTGGTTAAAGAAATTTGAATTAAATTTTGAAGCTTTTATATGCAAAAGTTTAAATATTTTCTCTTTACAAATCGAAGATTCCCTAACATTTATAGATTAGTTGAATAGTTTTTTTTTAAATTATTATAAGTACTATTTTGGGTGGGTCTAATATCGTCTTTAAATAATATATATATCTAACTATGATGTGAAACTAATTATTATCCTAATTATTATTTTATTAAAAAAAGTAGTGCTGTCACTTTCATAATTACAACTTTACATCAAAAGAAAATGCCCTTTTTTCTTTCAAATAAGAGTCACTAATATGAAAATCTATTTGCTTGGAATTACTTTTTCCAACTTAAAAGCTTCCTTGGCAGTGGGAGGTGGGACAAATTCACTTGAAGTACTTGTTGGGGTGAAATATATGGGTAGACAAAAATAAAATTGAAAACTTAGGCTTTCAGGCATGATGAATCACTTTTTTTTACAGAGTTTTTTGCCCCTACATAAAGTTTACTAATGGGTCTAAGTAACAACACTCTCAGGATACAACAAAGCCTTATGAGTTCTGCAGTTAACAATATTGAAGAACTCCCTAACCTCTTATTCTAGGTTGTAGAAAAATGAATTGATTTCTGACAATTGGATATTTCTTTTTATAGACCTCCAATAGACACTTTTGAAGATATGTGTCTTTATTAAAACATATTTCTATGAAAAGTCACGTACATTTAAAAAGACACCATCAAAGAGGTATGCCTCAATTTAAAACACACTTCTATGAAAAGTCATGCACTTACAAGGAGATGTTATTCATGAAAAATCATGCCTATTCAATAGACATAATAAAAAGACATAATGGTTACTCAACCAAAAGTCACCATATATGGTAGTTAATAACACCAAAAGGCACCTTTATAACAACTATGAAATTAAAAGGTGCCATAGCCATTTCTCCAAAATGAATGGTTGTGAAATTTGTAACCTACTATATATAACAATTCCCCACTAGATAGCAAATTTTAGAAATATTAAACTAATTTATATGGTCATGCATAAAGAAATGTATCGTTAGATTTAAACCCTTGCTAGTGTAAACATTTCAAAATTCCAACAAAGTAATAGGTGGCTATTCACTTAAACTATTACTCTTGAGTTAGAATCAGAAAAGCCACACACATAACCATAACTAACTAGAATAAGAGGCGTTGTATTGCTTTAGGACTATTATGGCCATGTGTCCATCTTAGTTTCATGAATATTTACAAGAGTAAAACCTTTAAACCCTTGTTAGAAGCGGCACCACTCCTATATTCATGTAGGTGGAATTCCATGATAATATAATTATCAATCCATTAAAAATTTAACTCATCCTCCTAAAAAAATATCTTAGCACTAAATCATAATTCTTAGTGCTCCTAGTCATTAAAGTGACTCGTTATTACCCCTTCAACCTTAAAACTAACTTTTGTTAGAATAAGGTAGGGTTCCCATCATCAACAACTAATTTAATAGAGGTTTAAGTCACATTTTAGCAGTGGTACCTTTTACCATATCTCTTGATAAACCTTTTGTCAATGGGTTTGCTAAATTTTTACTTGACCTAACATAGGTGATGGTGACTGTACCATCTCCTGTTAATTGTCTTACATACTCATGTCTCAAACTAATGAGTCTAGACTTTCTATTATAAACTTTACTGTATGCTTGAGACATGGTAGACTCACTGTACAGAATATGGAAATGGCTGACATAGGTTGTGGCCACAATTTAATATCTAGTAATAGATTCCTTAGCCATTTTGCTTCTTTTTCTGCAACTGCCAAAGCTATAAATTCAACCTCCATTGTTGAATGAGATATGCAAGTTTACTTTTTGGAAACCCAACTAAGAGCTCCACCAACTGTAAAAATCCAACCCAATGTTGATTTGTTGTCACTAAGACTTGTGATCCAAATTGCGTCCAAGTAACCTTCTAGTATGGTAGGATAATCACTATAGATAAACCCAAATTTATGATTTTCTTTAAATAATCAAAAACCTTAGAGATAGCTTTCCAATGGTCTGTACTAGGTTTATTTGTAAATCTTGACAATTTGCATATAGCAAATGCAATATCTGGTCTTGTGCAATGCATAGCATACATTAAACTTCCTATAGCACTTGCATACTCTAATTGTGCTATTACCCTATCAGAATTCTCATCTAACTTAATGTTAGGATCATATGGAGTATTGAATTCCTTAATTTTGAGATGTTTGAATTTCCCTAATATTTTCTCAATGTAATGAGATTGGCTTAATGAGAAGCTTTTACTATGCCTTGCACTTTGATACCTAAAATAGTATATCTAATTCATTTAGATCTTTCATCTTAAATTTTGAAGTTAGACACTCCTTAGTTTAACAAACACCTTCTAAGTTTGTTCCAAAAATTAACAAGTCATCCACATAGAGACAAATAATTACTCCATACTTTTCAGTAAATTTAGAACAAATACACTTATCCGCATTATTATGCGTAAAGCCATTAGACAAGATTACCAAATCAAATTTCTCATGTCATTGTTTAGGCGCCTATTTTAAGCCATATAATGACTTAACTAATTTACATACTTTATTTTCATTTTCGAACAGTACATAGCCTTCCGGTTGCTCCACATATACTTGAGTTCACCATTTAGAAAGGTCATCTTAACATCCATTTGGTGCATATGCAACTTATAAATGGATGCTAATGCCAAAAGAACTCGAATCGAAGTCAACCTTGCCACTGGTGCTTAGGTATCAAAATAATCTGGACCTTCCTTTTGTCTAAATCCCTTGGCTACTAATCTATTCTTAAATGTTTATACCAAACCATCAATATTATATTTCCTTTTAAATACCCACTTGCACCCAATTGGCTTTGATCCCAGAGGCAAATCTACAAGGACCTAAGTATTGTTTGACAATATTGAATTCATTTCACCATTTATTGCCTCTTTTCAAAATGTTGAATCTCTAGAACCCATTGCTTTACTAAACGTTTGTAGATCTCCTTCCACATTCAACATTATAGGAATTTTATTAATTATGAAATCTCTATTTTCTTCAACTAGGAAAACTATAGATTGTGAGGAAATAAAATTCATACCTAAATTCTTTTCTTTCCTCACCGTTTGACTTTTCCTTGGTTCCACAATGATTTCATCACAAAGATGTTTATTATTTTGATCACTTGAGATCATTTCATCAGAACTATGTTGATCCAATTAGGAATATTCTAAAGTAGGTGCAGACTCATCAAAAAATTTATTTTCAATAAATTCTACATCTCTAGTTTCCAACAATTGTATTAGACTCTAAGTCTAATATCTTATGTGCTTTAGAATTTTGAGCATATCTTACAAATACACCTTTTATAGCTCTTGGCCCCAACTTAGTTCCTTTTTTATCAAGAACCCTATAAAAGGTCAAGCACCCCCACACTTTAAAATAATTCAAATTCGGTTTTCTACCTTTCCATATCTCATATGGAGAAACCTTCATTTTCCTAGATGGAATCCTATTATGGATATAACATGCTATCAATAATGATTCACCTCATAGATTATAAGGTAATTTTGCATCTAAAATCATTGAATTAACCATATCCACTAAGGTATGATTTTTCTTTTTTGCTAACCCATTTTTTTGTGGAGAATAAGGTGCAGAACATTGATGTACTATTCCATATTTCTCACAGAAAGCATTAAATTTAGAAGAAAAATATTCTCCACCTCTATCACTATGAAGAAATTTAATTTTCTTTTCATGCAAATTTTCAACTTTAGATTTATAACATTTAAACATTTCAAATGATTCATCCTTATTTCTCATTAAATACACATAAGTATATCTAGAGCAATCATCTATAAAAGTTATAAAATATCGCTTTCCACCTCTTGTAAGGATTCCATTTAATTCACAAATATCTGAATGTATTAATTCTAGAACTTGTGTATTTCTCTCAACCTTAGGAAAAACGTTTTTTAGTGATTTTTGATTGATTGCATACTTCACATTTATATTTAAAATCATTATCACTAAAATCAATATAATCTTTCTTATGCAATATAATCCAGCATGCCATAATAAACAAGAATCAACAATATAAGCAGAAGAATTTATTTTATTAATATCAATGCTGAGTTTAAACATACCCTCACTACAATATCTCTTTCCCACATATACATTATTCTTAAGCAAGATAGGCTTATCGGATTCTAAGATAACCTTGAACCCTTTCTTACAAAGTAAACTAGTAGACACTAAATTCTTTCTTAAATCTGGAACATCAAGTACATTCATTATAGTTAATTTCTTTCCAAAAGTAAACTTCAGTTCTACTATTCTTTGACCGAACACTTTGGCCCAATTGTTGTGGCCCATAAGCACCTCTTGATTGGCAACTTCTTCGTAACCTTTGAATTGGTTTCGGTCATTACACACGTGGATAGTAGCCCCTGAATCAAGTCACCACTCACAAGGCTTGTCTCTGGTTTCCATATTGAGTTCAGTAACCATACCAATTTGCAAGCTTTTAATGCCTTCAGTGACTATTGCCACCAAGTCCTTTTCCTCAACAATATTTGTCTTGGAACTAGAATATTCCTTGGAATGGTTGCCTTTCTTAAGAAGTCTACAATCTTTGATGTAGTGCCCTTTCTTGTTACAATGGTAGCACAACCGTTTCCTTTTCTTATCTTGTTTGTCCTCTAAATCGGATAAGACCTTTCGTTTGTCCTTTCTAGCATTCTTTTTCTCACCCTCACAAACATAATTCACTTTAGAATTTGAAGAAAGATACACTGCACCGCGTGTTCTAGTTTCTTGTTCAATGCGTAAATGCCTTAGTATATTTTCAACAGTGAAATCTTCTACCATATGCAAGAGTTTCTTCTTATAATCATTCCAAATTAAAGGCAATTTAAAAATTATTGCCACAACTTGTAGTGACTCAAGACCTATAACCTTCAAATCATGAAGCCTATATACGAGAACTTGTAGTTCATGAACTTGATCTATGTGGGTAGCTATCAATCATGTGGAATTCAAAATATTTCATCATAAGAAATTTATCTGTACCTTGTCTCTCATTGTTATACTTTTTCTTCTAATGCCTTCCAAGTCTCAATGGGAGATTGGATTGACATGTAGAGATCATAAAGTCGATCGTATAAAGTGTTAAAGATGTGTCCTCTATAAGTGAACTCGTCCTCTTCTCATTTTTTCTTTAGATTTTCCACTTTTGCCTTCTCTTCAGGACTTGCATCAATGGTAGGATCATCTATTGGTTTCAGATTTGGATCTAGAATATAGGGATGTTCAACACGGTGAGAAGAAACAACATCTTATCCTTCCATCAATTGAAGTTAGTGCCATCAAAGCGATCCAATTTCACAAACTCTTGATTCATCACTTTGAATGTAGTGTTTGTCACTGTGGCCATCTTAAATAACTCTCTAAAATTGTTAGGAAGAAAAAGATGGGTAGACAGAAACAAGATTGGAAACTTAGGCTCTAAGGCACGATAAATCGCTTTCTTTAGAGAGTTATTTGCCCCTACACAAAGTTTGCTAACGGGCCTAAGTAACAACACTCCCAAGATACAATAAAGCCTTATGAGTTCTACAATTAGCAATATTGAAGAATTCCCTAACATCTTATTCTAGGTTGTTGGAAAATGGATTGATTTATGACAATTGGATTTTCCTTTTTTATAGATCACTAATAGACACTTTTGAAGAGATGTGTCTCAATTAAGACACATTTCCATGAAAAGTCATGAACATTTAAGAAGACATCATTAAAGAGGTATATCTCAATTTAAGACACACTTCTATTAAAAGTCATGCACTTACGAGGGGATATTATTCATGAAAAATCCTGCCTATTCAATAGACACAATAAAAAGACATAATGGTTATTCAACCAAAAGTCACCATGATAGTTAATAACACCAAAAGACACCTTTATAAAATCTATGACATTAAAAGGTTCTATAACCATTTCTCCAAAATGAATGGTTATGAAATTCGTAAACTGCTATATACAATTGTACTTGGTTGGAAATGCGATTCTAGTCCTCCCACGGTGGTGGAAGGAATCATTTTACATTCTAATAAGTAACTTAGGGGTTGGAGAACCCAAAAACAAATCTTAAGGGTTTTAAATTATATATGTTGGATCTATACTGCACCCAAAAAAAATTGGAGGAGAATCCAAAAAAATTATTTTTTTGGTAAATTGATAAATAATTATTTCATGAAATGTTAAGTTGATGTAAAAAAATTTGTTGTGATTGATTTGAAATACATTAAAAAGAAACCTAATGTAATCACTCAATCAGTTTATTTCCTCACAATTTATGTATATTTTCAATACAACTAATTTTATGATTATTTTTTATTAATATTAATGAATGTTATATGTTTTGAGAAACATAGTGATAAAAAAATGTTGATGACCAGGAGAGGGCTGGCTCAGCTGTGAGTGCTGCAATAGGCTTGGGGCTTCAATTAATAAAACTTTCTTCAATTCACATCTTTTCTTAGTCTCCAAGATTTTTGAGCAACCAATATAGGTTTTTCTAGCCCCAAAAAAGATTAATAAACCAAAATTCCTTATAATCTCAACCAGTTTCTCTTGAAGGCTACCAATTCAATCATTTTATGTTGAAAATTTACCAATGTTTGCATGAAGATAATATAATTAAGTTTCAAGTTACTTGTCAAGTATCATCAAATATGGATCAACTTGGCATATTCATATCAACTTGTTACCTAAGTGATGAAAGCATCAAGTAATTAATTATTTCTTTAAATTAGATATGGCAGTGTTTTCAGTATCTTATTGTTCAATGAAATCATCTAAGGCCATATTTGGCACAGTATTGTATAAAAGATAGATAGTATAGTCTAATTAATATTATTTACATTTAAGCAAGATACTGGATAGTAATTTGTTCTGTCAAAATAATTTTATTCAGCATTAACTATATAAGACTGTATAAGATAAAATAATTTGATTCCTATATGTTATAAAATCAAGACTAAATAAAGCTATTTTAACTTAATATTATGCTATTCAATGTCTTACTCAAACATTGTATAAAAATTGATAGTATTAATTATATTATATTATCAATCGCTTATAAAGTATACCAAATGAGACTTAACAATAAATTAGTGGGGTTGATCACAAAGAAAAAGAAAAAGACCGGGTGTGATGATATCACAGATTTAATCCTCGCCATGACGTACACACCTTTATATTGCTTTGCCACTTAATCAGATCAGTATTTCATTCTTATGTATTTCGCTTCTAATGATCTAATCCTCATTTCCATTCGAATAAAGTGAAGCTTAATTTCATATATATAGTGATATGAGTGTATATTGTATCCAAAGTTGTTACATATGTAATATAAAATTATAAATACACCAAGCATAGCGCACATTTGTGATACAAGTTTATGTATTCAAAGTTGTCACATGAAACATAAAATTTTAAAGACCCAAAGAAAACATAAAATTATAAAATACTCTACTATAGTCCACTATGATTAATATAGAAAGGTTCAAACTAAGATAGAGGAAACTTACGTAAACTTATTTATTTGTGGTCAAACCTGGCTCACAACCGTACTTTACAACAAAGGTAGATAGTAACTTGATAACATTAAAGAAATTTTAGTCCTACTCAAACTTGTGGACAAGCTAGGCAACAAGTGAAACTACAGACTCTGCAGTAGATTTGCTTTATAACTACCCAACCATCTCCAAGTTCAATGTTTAGAGCATGTTTATTATTAGCCAAAAAGTTCTTTCAATATTATGCCTTTTTATTATAAGTTATTTTAAGTATAAAATAATTAAGCTAACCAAACACGGACATAATTAGTTAGTGTAGTGGCTAAATGCCTCTCTACTTAGGTGTGAATCTTGGGCCATAAATACACTAAACTGCACCCTTGGTAAATTCGCTTGAAGGGACTTATAATGGTTAATGCGAACGATGCTGGCTTAATAGTATCTTTCTTGTATAACTGGAAAGAAGATAGTTAAGAGAAAACTTTAGATGATATGCTTTTTCTCAAACTTTAACCATTATTTGAACTCCAGTCCCTTTAACTAGTAAAGGCAGAATTTGGTTAATTTACAATCTACTACGAGACCTATAATCATAAACAATTTTTAATAAATGGACAAGCTTACAAATTTCATATTTCATACTATTAACTACTATTAATTCTTATAAACTGGAAAGAAAATAGTATTATATAGGATAATCTGACTCCAATAACAGTTTGACTAGAAATATTCAAGATCATATTCTAACAATTTTCTCCGCTATAACCTTCTCTAGAGGAAGACCACTGACGTGAACTGTCGAACTCACTCAAATTAACCAGGCTTATAAAGAAATTTGTAATATAGGACAACCTGAATCGTCTCCCAAGGATTTTTGCATAAGACTAAACCACTCAATTGAAAACGGAACAATAAACAGTGGGGGTTTAATTCGATTGAAATTAAAGTAAGAGAGAAAACAAAATTAACAATTTAAAAGTAATCAACCCAGAATTGAGGTTTCAAGGACATCCGTTCACTGGACAAAGAATTACTGAATTTCGTGGTTGACCCTAAACAAATCAGAATCCCTGCATTCATATAGGAATCCTCTCTACTAGACAATCACCTAACATTTAATTAAACACTTAGCACGTTCACTCATGCTATCGCACAGTGTTCACTTCAACCTATTTTTGATTTTAAGTCCCTGGGTTAATCATCTTAAATATTAAATCTAACATTTAATCCCTTTCCCTAGATGATCAAAATACAGAAATCATGGATAAATCTCATCTGCTCAGATTCAACATACACAATCGTATTGCTCAATTCGAGTAAAGGGAGAAAAGAAACGGATTCAGTTCATGGAAACCACGGGTCCTCTGGATTCAACAGTAGAATCCTCAACTCATAGATTGATTGAATGGAAAGTTAGCCTACCATGGCTGGGCATAAACAGAAAACGAAAAAGAAAGAAAAAAGAAGAACAAGATGAACAGAAGAGAGAAAGAAGAGAGGTGTTCTTGATCCAAAATTTCCCCGAAAATGTCAAGCTGTCTTTCGTGTTTCCCTAATATGCTGTCTTAACCTAAAACTAAACCGGATCAAGGGCTCCAAAACTGGCCCAAATTAAAACATAACTAATGGCTTTGGTCCCAGGTAATTTGGACTCCTAATTACAAAGTTACGCCTAATTAACTAAACATAGCTCTAGAATTCCGTGACTGACTTTGGCTCCAATTTTGACTACCTTCTTGTCCGAATTTGGCCTTCAAGCCTCTAATACCATTTGTAGCTCTTTGAGTTATCTGCAAAACGAAAAAAGAATGAGGTGAATCGGATACCTACAACAAAAGTTATGATCAAAATACTGGAACAATATAAATATGAAAAAATAAGCACTAAAATGAATTAAATCCAATTAAAACCCCAAAGTCCAATTTAGACCAAAAACCCATTAATTACACACTAAATAGCCCTAAAATCATTAATCAAATGTAACAATTAAGTGTGATAAAATTCAATTACCAAATGCCCCCATACTTATCCTTTTGCACTCCTGAGCAAAATTAAAAACTCAAAACAAAACTAAAGAAATGATAAAACAAAGATAAAGACTAAAAGATGAACCTCTCCTTTCTAACAATTGTCAAGAATGCAAAACTTGAACAAGGAACACAAAAGTTCAAAAGATCAACCAATCATGACAGAAAATTTCTTCATCTCAAATTATAAAACATGGCAATCTCAATTGATTGATGCTAATCACGCAAAATGGCCTCTCAAGTATGCTCTCAATCAATCTCTCAAGTGTATAGGTAGCAAGTGTATCACTCAAATTCCATTCAAGAAAAAATTGCCCTACCATAAGCTTGTTCAAATTCTACTTCTCCACTACTCAAAACATATGCATGCACAAATCAAGAGGACTTATTATTCAAGGTTGCAATGGGGCTATGGTGAAGGCATGGACAAGTTTGGAAATAAAAGGCTAAGTACCCAAGAAATTTAAAAGAGCATTAGTCAAGACACACAAAGGTTTGCTTAAAACCAACTAAGTGATGAAATGCACTTTTACAAACAAATTGCCTTTTTTAACAAAACTCTTTTCCTTCCCCCAAAACTCATTATTACACCAAATTTTTCTCATATTAACATATTTTTTTCTATTTTCTATCATATATATATTTTTTTTCAGATTTTCTTCTTCTATTTTTTTTTTCAACAATTCTACAATTACTTACACAAGCACAATGACCAAACTAATGCCAAATGATAATTAGCATTAAATACCTCTCCCCACCCTTAAAATGTTGCACGCCCTGTGCAACCCCCATACTTAAACACAACATTAAGGTGAAACCAATGCTTAATAAATTTTCAAGGTGTGGGATAAAATAATTTTACACTTAGGCTTGTAATGTGGCTAAGACAAGGATGATACAAAAAGGCACGAAGGGGCTAACCAACGGGAATATAATGCAAGGGATGGCTATCTGGCCAAAGTGGTAAATGAAAGAAAGAAGGCCTCTATCATATTTATGCATGCCAGTGAAAAATGTAGTTTCAAAAAGAAAAAGGGCAAGTTCTAGATAACAAAATCATAAGCAGAAGCATACAAGAAAGAAAGAATGACAGAAAATAAATTTCCATTCACACAGGCCCAAAATCTGACAAAGGTCAATACCAGCATGCAATCAGCATCACAAAATCAACTACCAAGTCAGATAATCTAAGAGTTGAGAAATTCAGTCCAGCTAGAATGATCCATCAAAAACAAAATATTCAAGTTCAACACTATGTACATCTCAACAATTATCACAAAGAGGGTTCAGACTGTATTATTCACAAAATCCTGTTATTAACAATGAAAGTTAAAATTAAAAGTGTAAAGAAAAGAAAAATAGAGAAAAGAGGAAGAAGATTCCCCATCCTCCTTAGGGAGGTACGTGGCATCAGTGAACCTAATCTCTGCCTCTACAGGCTGCTGCTGGGGTCCTTCATAAAAATGCTTTAAGGCAATATCCATTCACTGTGAAAGTCCTCCTAGTTCGCTCATCACACAGTTCCATTGCACCAAAAAGGAAAAACATTAGTAATCACAAAAGGGCCATCCCATCTAGATCTAAGTTTACCGGCATAAATTTGAGACGCGAGTTAAATAAGAGAACTTTCTAGCCCACAACAAACTCTTTTCTCAGGATTTGCTTATCATGGAATGCCTTTGTCTTTTCCTTGTATAAATGCTAACTCTCATAGGCATCCAATCTAAGCTCTTCCAGCTCTTACAATTGCAGCTTCCTCTCCACCCCCGACTGGGTCAAAATCCATGCTGCACTGCTTAATGACCAATATGTCTGATGCTCCAACTCTACCGGAAGATGACATGCCTTACCAAAGACAAGCCGATAGGGAAACATCCCAATCGGAGTCTTGTAGGCAGTCCGATATGCCCACAAGGCGTCATCTAGCCTCTTACTCCAATCTTTCTGGTTAGACTTAACAGTCTTCTAAAGGATTTGCTTAATCTCTCTGTTCGAGATTTCAGCTTGGCCATTGGTCTGTGGGGTGTATGCTATGGCAACCTTATAAATCACTCCATACCTCCGTCATAAAGCACCCATGCTTCGGTTACAAAAATGAGAGCCTTGGTCACTAATAATAGCTTTAGGAACACCAAACCTGCAGAAAATGTGAGACCTGACAAAATCTTAACAATCACAGCAGAATCATCAGTCCGAGTGGCTTTCGCCTAACCCATTTTGAGACATAATCAACAGCCAACAATATGTAAGTAAAACCATGAGAAACAGGAAATGGACCCATAAAATCAATACCCCAAAAATCAAAAAACTTCACAAAACAGTATAGGTTGCTGGGGCATCTCATGCCTACGAGAAATACTCCCTACCCTCTGACAGTTTTCACATGACTTACAAAACAGCTATGAATCATGAAACAAGGAAGGCCAAAAATAAACCAGAATCTAATACTTTCCTAGTAGTTCTTTGGGGTCCAAAGTGACCACCACATGCAGAAGCATGACAAAAATGTAAAATGAAATTAAACTCATTATCAAGCACATATCTCCTAATTACTTGGTCATTATAAAATCTCCACAAATAAGGTCATCACAAACATAGTATTTAGATTCACTTTTTAATTTTAGAGTCTGGGCCCTAGTGGAATCAGCAGGTAAAACACCAGCAACCAAATAATTTACCAAGTCAGCATACCATGGAAGCTTGCCTTGCAGCTGTAAAAGTTGCCCATCAGGAAAATCATCCCAAATGGAAGAGAGGTTAGAAGGATGGTGAGTGATCCGACTCAAGTGATCAGCTACCCAGTTCTCTGCTCCACTTTTATCCTTAATCTCAATGTCGAATTCTTGAAGCAACAACATCCACCGAATGAGTCGAGGCTTAGCATTTGCCTTTTCAAAAAGAAACTTCAAGGCTGCATGGTCAGAAAAGACAATCACCCTAGTATCTAGCAGATATGACCTAAACTTATCAAGTGCAAAAAACTACAGCCAAAAGTTCTTTCTCAGTGGTTGTGTAATTAGACTGGGACAGAATCCAAAGTCTTGAAGGCATAGGCAATGACATGAGGGGCCTTATTGACCCGCTGAGCAAGAACTGCACCAACAGCATAGTTAGAGGCATCGCACATCAGCTCAAATGGAAAAGATCAATCTGACGATTGGATCACCGAAGTTTGGTCAGGCAGCGCTTCAAATGATTAAAGGCCGACTTACACTCATCATCAAACACAAAATCCGGTCGTGCTACAGAAGGTTGGACAGGGGCCGGGCAATCTTGCTGAAGTTCTGGATGAAGCGCCGGTAGAATCTTGCATGACCAAGAAAAGAACGCACTTCCCGCACATACACAGGGTAAGCAGAAATAACATCTATCTTAGCAGGATCTACCTCAATACCCTTTCTAGACACTATGTGTCCTAAAACTATCCCTGACTCAACCATGAAATGACATTTCTTAAAGTTCAACACAAGATTAGTCTCAATGTATTTATTCAAGACTCTAGCCAAACTACCCAAGCATACATCAAAAGAGTACCCATACACAGTAGAATCATTCATAAATACTTCCATGCAATCCTCTAAAAATTCAGAAAAGATGCTTACCATGCACTGCTGAAAGGTTCCAGGTGCATTGCAGAGTCCAAAGGGCATCATTCTATATGCAAATGTTCCAAAGAGGCATCTGAAGGTAGTCTTCTCTTAATCTTCAGGTGCAATATGGATTTAGAAGTAGCCTGAGTAGCCATCCAAGAAATAATAGTGAGACTTGCCAACCAACCGCTCTAACATCTGATCAATAAAGGGTAAAGGATAATGATCTTTGCAAGTGGCCTGGTTGAGCTTCCGGTAGTCTATGCAGACTCTCCAGTTGTTCTGAGCTCTTGTGGGAATTAGCACATTTTTCTGGTTGGCCACTACAATCACTCTAGACTTTTTGGGAACTACCTGAACTGGGCTGACCCACTGGCTGTCAGAGATGGGGTAGATGGTAGATAATGCCAACTTGCAGAGCTTAGTCACTTCCTTCTTCACCACATCTAGAATAAGGGGATTCAGATGCCTCTGAGGTTACCTCACTGGCTTAGCACCCTCTTCCAATGAAATTCGATGAATGCACATGGAAGGGCTAATGCCAACAATGTAAGCTAAAGTCCACCCAATCGCCTTCTTATTTTTCTTCAATAATCTTAGTAGCTGCTCCTCTTGATCAGGTAGAAGGTTTCTTGCCACAATGACTGGTAGCTGCTCATTCTCCTCCAGGAAGGCATATTTTAAGTGATTAGGCAGAGATTTCAGCTCCAACTTAGGCGGCTACTCAATAGAGGGAAGAAGCTTGGTGGGTTGCACCAATTCTACAGCATGTACATCAGTTGAACTTGTAATATCTGAAAAATAAGTTCAAGAAAGCAGAACTTTGTCCGGACTGCACAATGTTCACATCAGAATTAACATCAGCAGGCAAGTCAGAATCACTAATTAAATCAGAATCACCATCACTATCTAGTGCATCATAAAAATTCGAAAAGCATGAAAAATCAGTGCAAATAGGGCACCATTCATTATTAGTACAACTACAAACAACAGCGTCATTAACAGATGCAAAATCTGGATAATCAACACACAATTCAGCATGAACATCATCAACCACATCATCAATTACATCAATGCACAAAACTGAATGCTCTTCCCTAGGATGTTTGATGGCATCAAAGATATTAAAATGTACAATACTATCACCAAATTGCATGGAAAGGTACCAGAATGCACATCTATCTTAGTCCTAGCTGTTTTCAAGAAAGGCCTCCAAGAATAATAGGGGGTCCACTGCTAGGAGACTCACCCTCCATCTCTAAAATGTAAAATCAGCAGGGAATATTAATTCATTTACTCTAACTAAAAATTCTCAATCAGACCAGCAGTGTAAGCATTACTCCTATTAGCTAACTGGATAACAACACCAGTAGCACGCATAGGACTGAGACCAAGAGAATTATAAACAGATTCAGGCATAACATTTATGGAAGCACCTAAGTCTAACATGCAATCCTCAAATTTAACAATTTTCAATTATGCAAGGAATAGTAAACATCCCTGGATCTTTGCACTTCCTTAGGCATGGGCTGGATGAGTGCTGACACATTCTGGCTCAAGCTCACTCGCTCATTCCCTTCAGTCGCCTCTTGTTGGTACATAACTCCTTCAGAAATTTGGCATATTTGGGAATCTGCTTGATCGCATCTAAGAGAGGGATGTTGACTTCAACTTTTCGGAATGTCTCTAGGATCTCCTTCTCTTGTGCTTTCTCTGGCAACTTTTTGGACTGAAGGGCTCTCTGAGGGAAAGGTAAAGGGATGGGGGTTTTAGACTCATCATTGCCTTGCTTCAATGTTTCACTTTTCTTAGCATCAGTCTTCTCCTTTTCTGGGGTTGGTTCAGCCTCAACTGCAAATTGCTTGAGCTCTTCTAGTTGCTTGCCAGACCTTAGGAATATAGCACTGACATGCTCCTTCAGATTGGGAATTGTCTATGAAGGAAGAAAGTTGTTAGATCCCTGGCATTGGAGCTGGTTCAGTGATGTTGCTAACTGCCCAATCTGAGTTTGCAAATTCTGAATGGAAGATTCAGTTCTCTGCTGGAATTACAAACTGTTTCTTGCAAACTATTTCATCAAATCTTCTAGTGAAGGACCACTAATGGTCTGCTGTTGTGCTAGTGGCTGTTGTTGCACTGGCTGTGGAGGTACAGACTGTTGGAAATTCTGTTTGTGCTGTGAAAACTGCCTATGTTAGTATTGTGAAAAAAGTCTGCTGGTTTTGGTTCTGAATCTGGTTCTGGTTCTGGTTCTGGTTCTGGTTCTGGTTCTACCTTAAGTTTGGATGATCTCTCCATTTAGGATTATAAGTGTTAGAAAATGGATTATATTGCTGTTGATACTGTGGCTTTCCAGGAAAGACTCCTGCTGCCAGCTACTGATTGGTCTGGAGAGGTACCCTCTTACAGAGTTGGGCAAGCATTAGTGGGGTGGAGTGGATCAGAACAGATACCACATGGTCTGCTTATCTGTGGAGTGGGAGACTGCACTGTTTGTGTCACTGCCAATTGCCTGACTAATGAAGGTCAATTCGTCTAGTCTATTTTCCAATATCTGGCATATCTGGCACTGGACACTACTGCTGGTTTCTGGGCACTGTGATATTGGACTTGGGGCGCTTGAATTAAGAACACCCCACTGCTGGTTGCTCTAGTGCCGAATTGTTGGGAATTAGCTGCCATGTTTGCTATCAATTCTCTGGCCGCTGCGAGTGTCTTATCAACTAAAGCTCCACCACTGGCTACATCCACCATATTTCTGTCCATGGGTAACAAGCCTTCATAGAAGTATACTATCAGCAACTAATCAGATATCTAGTGGTGTGGACAGCTTGCACATAGCCTCTTGAACCTCTCCCAATATTCATGCAAATTCTCTCCATTTGCTTACCTTATGCCACATATCTCTTTTCTGATTGCAGTGGCTCTTGAGGCTGGGAAAAACTTCTCCAGAAATAATCTCTTCATGTCGTTCCAGCTTCCAATGGATGAGGGTTGAAGGTAGTACGTCCAGTCCTTAACTCTCCATCTAGAGAGAAAGGAAAAGCTCTCAATTTAATCTGCTCCTCATCAATTCCTTGTGGTTTCATTGTGCTGCAAACCACATGGAACTCCTTCAAATGCTTATGTGGATTCTCACCTGCAAGACCATGAAACTTGAGAAGCAAATGGATAAGACCAGATTTAAGCTCAAAGTCAGCATCAAGATCAGGATATTGGATGCACAAAGGCTGATAGTTAACGTCAGGTGCAACCAATTCCTTTAAAGTTCTATTATCCCTGCTCTCAGAATTAATGAAACTACCACTAGAATAAGTAAAATCTGTACTATTAGAAGAACTAGGAAAACTAACAGATGGAACAGAATCAGAATGCTCAATATGCTAAAATATGCTTAGACTCAGGATCAAGTTAAGTAACAATCCTATGACTTAGCCTAAAAGCCCTTCTAACAACATGCAATGTTCTCTCTATCTCAGGATCAAAAGTAAACAGGTCATGTGCATTGCTACTACTCCTAGTCATACAGCATAAGGCATAATAGGCAAAAACACTAATAGCATACAAAATATGAAAACTACATTAAGAAATTAGCCAAAATAAAATTAGAAACACTATCAAACGAATTTTAAAAATTATGGGACCACCACAGTAAAACTCTAAAATGTATTTTTGACTTTATGTAATTTTTTGGCGATTTTTAAAAAATCATGAAAATCAAAAAATTGAAAAAGTGGTCTAAACGATGGAATTTGGCAAAAATAGGCCTCATCCACCATTGTTAGTCCCTAACCTAGTAGTCTTGATCTATGAATTTTTTTCCTAGCTACTGAAAAATTTTCAAAGCAATCGGAGATAGTTGACAGTGAAATGACCTAAATGCTCCTAACAAGAAAACTCATACTAGATGAAGGAATTTCAAGATTTTGACCCCAGATTAACCCTTAAGGAGTTAGTTTTGCTCATAATGGTGGATAAACTTTGGATACCAAACCTCAGCACCTAACTCCACAGGTTAGTCTAATTATTCGACACTTTCGACACTACTGAGCTACTCTACTCTAATCTACTGTTAATATGCAATAACCGAGATCAAAAGAACAATGCAAAAATCCCCGGCAACGGCGCCAAAATTTGAGGTGAACTGTCGAACTCACTCAAAATTAACCAGGCTTATAAAAAAATTTGTAATATAAGACAACCTGAATTGTCTCCCAAGAATTTTTGCATAGGACTAAATCACTCAATTAAAAACTGAACAATAAACAAGGTAATTTGATTGAAATTAAAGCAAGAGATAAAACAAAATTAACAATTGAAAAGCAATTAACCCAGAATTGAGTTTTCAAGGACATCCGTCACTGGACAAAGAATTACTGAATTTTGTGGTTGACTCTAAACAAATCAGAATCCCTGCATTCATATAAGAACCCTCTCTACTAGACAATCACCTAGCATTTAATCAAACACTTGGCCCATTCACTCATGCTATCGCACAGTGTTTACTTCAACCTGTTTTAATTTTAAGTCCCTTGGGTTAATCAACCTAAATATTAAATCTCACATTTAATCCCTTCCCCTGGATGATCAAAATACAGAAATCATGGACAAACCTCATCTGCTCAGATTTAACTTATACAATCGTGTTGCTCAATTCGAGTAAAAGGAGAAAAGAAACGGATTCAAGTTCATGGAGAGCACGGGTCCTCTGGATTCAACAGCAGATTCCTCAACTCATGGGTTGATTGAATGGAAAGTTAGCCTACCATGGCTGGGCACAAATAAAAAAAAAAAAGAAAGAACAAGATGAACAGAAGAGAGAAAGAAGAGAGGTGTTTCTTGATCCAAAATTTCCCCATAAATGTCATCAAGCTGTCTTTCGTGTTTCCCTAATTTGCTATCTTAACCTAAAACTAAACCAGTTCAGGGGCTCCAAAACCGGCCTAAATTAAAACATAATAATGGCTTTGGTCCCAGGTAATTTGGACTCCTAATTACAAAGTTACGCCTAATTAACTAAACATAGCTCCAGAATTTCGTGACTGATTTTATTTCCAATTTTGACTACCTTGTTTGTCCGAATTTGGCCTTCAAGCCTCTAATACCATTTGTAGCTCTTTGAGTTATTTGCAAAACGAAACAAGAATGAGGTTAATCGGATATCTAGAACAAAAGTTATGATCAAAATACTGGAACAATGTAAATTTAAAAAATTATCACAAAAAATAAATTAAATCCAATTAAAACCCCAAAGTCCAATTTAGACCAAAAATCATTAATTACACACTAAACAGTCCTAAAATCATTAATAAAATACAACAATTAAGTGTGATAAAATTCAATTATCAACCACCCTCTTGACGTAAAAGAACTTTTGTAAAGTTTTTTTGTTCTTCTAATCAAGTAGTTTTACTTCCCCTTTCGCTTGCAAGCTTGTGCTTTTCAATTCCTTCACTTCCCTTTTGATTCAAACTGTTGCTGATACATGTTTGTATCCATAGTTTTACAAAAATGTGGAACTGGAAGTAGCTATCCTTGGTGATTTCCTTCCAAAAAACCTGTTTCCTGCGAATAACAATAATAATAAAAACACACAAACACATAGTCGGTGTAGTAATTAGATCCATTAATCTATAATCTATCCAATCCATACAATTATAATAATAGATTTAATGGATTGGATTAGTTTTAGTTGATAGATGATTAATAAATCAACTAATATATTTATTGAATATTCATATATGATTTGAAGAATAAAGTGATTTGGACATAAGAGAAATTTAGACGCATCTATCTAATGATGGATGGATTAGATATCCATTCATTAAAATTAATTAATAGATGAATTGAATAATCATTCATTAAAATCAATCATTGATAGATTGAATAGTTTTAATAATTTATTAATAAATCCTAAATAGATTATTTATTTATTTTGTATCCATTCATTAATGTTTCAATGCATAATCTATCAATTTGTCATCTCTAATAACAAGGCAATATATGCAATCAATGGTTCTAACTTCTACATCCCATTCATCTAATACAAGTAAACAACTTGAAATATTTAAATCCAAGATAAAATATAAGTTTGCATCAAAAAATAAATTAATAAGCCCACCAATACACATATGGCCTATTTGAGCTAGCGTTTCCTTAACGCCAAATTAGCTTTTGGGAAACGCTCATCGAACGTGGTGCAGAGAACCTTTTTCGTTGGAAAGAATTCTATCCAAACATGCAGATAGCTGTTATATATATATATATATATATAAACCAAAAAAGCTAAAAAGTGTGTGTGAGAGAGAAAAGAGGGGAGAGTTATCTATTCATTATTCATCCACGAGAGCATACGTAATGAAGTTAGTGTTTAGTTAAGTAGGCCCTATTTGGAGCTCCCTTCACTCTAATACCAAAAACATCAAGGTAACCCCATCTCCAAATTCATGCAGACCCTTGACTTTCGCATGCTTCCCAAGTATATTAATTTGCTGCGAAGCCAAAGGTGTCCATGAACTAGCAGCTAAGGTCTACCATCACCTCCTTTCAGGCTTGGAGTGCAGAGAGCTCCTACTTGAGTTTAACACCCAAAACCCTCATTGTATAAACTAGAAGAAATTAACTACACAATTATGTAATGCTTAAGGAAGAGAGAAGGGATTGTGTTACTTTAGAACTTGAACCTTATTGAGTTTATATAGGCCAAGCAAGACTAGATGGGTAATCTGAGCCATTAATATTATGATTGATCAGAATATATTTGGCAGAGAATCTCAAAACAGGATCTTGATGTTTAAGGATTGGTGAAGCATTGCATTAATTTCAATATTATTGCTGATTGGGGATCTTTTCCTTTTAATCGTCTGATTGAGATCTAGAGTTGATCATAATGTGTCAAGGTGCATAAGGTGCTTGTGTATGTAATGGACCGTTTGATTGGCAGATTTCGTATATGGTTATATAATTTTAAAACATTTAGTGAATTTGGTGTCAGTCAGTAATTACAACTATTACGTACTTTTCATTTAGGATTAATTGTTGCTTAACTTTTAAGATTTTTGGCATACATGCAAATTAAATTTTAAGATTATTTTGGTACATTGGTGAGTTTGAAACTATAACCCATTGTAATATTATACAAATCCCTCACCACTAACTCATTCCTATGGCTTGAAGATTTTAAAAGGTGCAAAAAACACCCTATGAACTTTACACTTTAAAACCCCATTTGTTTGACATCTAACGAAATTGTCATGCCACATAAAAAATAAATGAAGAATAAATAAGGTTTTCAAAACTTTTCAACCATTAAATATTTTTTAACAAAAATAATCAATTTTTTTTCTCCATAACTTTTCTCTCCTATCCCATTTGATCTATACCTATAATAAATATTATTTAAGAAGAATGACAATTGTTTTTTTAGTATATAAGAATACAATTCCTTATTTTTAATCATGAGTATACTAAGGTCCAAGTCCAAATATATGTTACTTGAAAGTTGAAAGTGTATAGAACCTATATTTTAGTCTAAATACTATTCTCCTTCTCTGTTATGTATCATTGAAGAGAGAACTGAGAAACTATTTTTCATATATCTTCATTTTTTTCATAAAATTTTAAAATAATTATTACCTTATTTACATGTTTTTCAAATAAATTATAAAATAATATTCAAATAAAATGTAAACAAATAATGAATAATAAATATTATTTAATAGAATAAAAATAAATTTTACTGTGCGCTCTCTCTCTTTCCACCAATACAAAATATTTAAGAATAATACCAATTTTTGTCTTTTTCCACTTTTCAGATCTTTCTTTACAGTTTTTTTTTTGTCTTATATTTTCTCTCTATATATCATTTCTTAGGAATAAATCTTCGATATCATTACATTTAAAATTTAACATTCATAAAATTTTGACAAATGACACTTTTTAGTACAGACACATCTCCTACTTTTCTATTTTAAACTCTCTGTTGGCGCTTGCCTCACTCAAATAAAGATATCAATAGACTATTTACCAAAGCTAAATTAAATCTAAGTGATAATTAAGGAGCTAGAACCTCTCCAGTAAATAATTAAGATAAACTTTTTTGATTTATTAAAAATAATTTTATAAGGTGTGTTTTTTCGTTCTATAAATTAAATTACATAAAAAGAATTTATTTTAAAACATCAACATTTGATTTTTAAAATAGTAATATTTGATTTAGAATCTCAATTAACTTAATCAAACTTGTAATATCAAGATGATTAAATATAAGTATATAATTATATAATTATGTGGGGATATTATTTAGTTTTTTCAATAATATAATTGATCACATATACTGAAAGATAGTTTAGTTTAAGGTAAATTTAATAATCAACAATAACCAACGATAAAATTAACATGATAATCCATTTCATCGGTCAAGGTATAATCTTGTTTGGTAGATTAATGAGGAATATGTTTTGCAGATATAATGAATTAAGGTTACTACTAAGAGCTAGTAACTAAGCCCTTTAAAATTTGATATAGATTTGTTTAAGATTTAAGGCGTGAACTCGTAGTTATTTAGAATATAGCATGTCTTAAGACGCACCTTGATACATCGTGAGAATCGTGATTACTAAATTACGAGGGACTGCATAGCAATTGTTGGGATCATTTGCTCAACAATATACTATATTGGAAGGACACTACGAAGAAATCAGATCACATACACGGCGCTGATAATTGTTCACATGGAGTAGCTATTTATGTTTTTTGTAGGTTATCCCTGTATTACTCTATGCGATGCGTTGCTATACCGTAAGTTGCTGAGTAGATATTAATACTTAGGCTCTCATGCAAGCCGCACACGGGTTCAAAATCCTAAATCCAGAAGATGATGGCTAAGATGTATGCATACTCACTAAATTATTTTAAAAGGCTCGTGAATTGAGTTTATAAGGGTTTACGCTGAGGGGTTTCTTTAATGAAACATATCTGTAATCTCATCTATTTATATGTAACTTGGCTGTTCAACATACTCTACCTTTCTCTTATTGTCACTTTTTTGTGGATGTCTCGAGTTTGTTGTTTTCCACAGGATTGTGTTTGGATGCTTGCTATCTAAAAATATAGAGATTATTCACTCATATGTAGCCTGTTGGAACTTATTTTTAGTCTTTATTTGGACCAGCTCCATGACCGTATAATATGATTTTCCTTTTCCTCGCTCCATCGGTTTAGGTTTTAGGTTTAAATAGCATATTTAGACTGAAAATTCGTAGATAACATGCGAACTTAAACACCAGATTCAGAGAGATCTCTTATTAGGATTAGAGGTAAGATCAATGAGTAGTCTGTCACAAAGTAACTTTTGTATTCAGCATTGGTACGGCAGGTTCAAATTAATTGGATACGCAAATGTTTTACCTTAATTGTTGCGGTACCAGATTGATGACCTATACCTTATTATGCATTTCAGCGTATAGTCCATAGCTATAGTCGAGTGTGGATACATAGTGTGCAATGTATCATAATGCACTATTATACGTTTTGAAAATTGCATAAGATCCTATACGACGGACGTTTGTATACAATGGTGATCTGTATTGCATTCTAGTAGAGTTTGTGAATGTAGACCTATTTGATGCTGTAGTCTCTTATTGGTTGACCTCACCTCACATAAATTGTAAACACAAAGCTATATCTTGACTATTTTTTTCTTCATCATTATATGTCCTCATTTTGTGTTGTATAGAGAATATTAAGGAGACGTTGTTTATACTGCTGAGACTTTATGTACTGTTTACGTATTAGCTTGACATATCTGAGCTCCTATATGAGGTTAATGGTATCTGTGTATCTCAGAGCAAGCTTTGTCTATTTGCCATCACGTTTTCCCTTTTTGTTTTTTTGCCCACGCAGTCTGTCATGTGTCTTATGCTCTATGAATATCTCACAAGTATGTAGACGATCCTTTCACCCATGTGGACGGTGGGAGATGAAGGATAGATGCACTTCGGGCCTGTCTTCCTCTTAGACATGTGTCGAAACCCCTACAAGCTCCAGCGAGTTGCACGCTAGTTTTCTAGCCGCAAATGCAGTTCATCTGTTATATATAGAATATATACCCAGATATGCGCAAGTTTTGGTCAGATACTCACAAAGAAATATAACAAATAGTAGGCGTATGGATAATGATCAGAAAACATTCAGAAATCGTACTCTTCCGTCTATGCTTCACACAAATCTTATTCTCATCCGCAACAGTACTTTGGGACTCACAACCTTGTCTGAGTGTTTACTAAGTGTCTATTGAATGTTCAATCTAGCCTCGTGATTCACGGGCAATTGGTTCGAATCTTGTATATACTCAAAATCGATACACAATGTTTTCTTTATTATGTAATGTTGGTCATATTTGCATTTAATCTAATTATAATTTGTGTAGTTAATGTCAGTATCAATTTGTGCTCTGATTATATGATGATTTATATGAGGTTATAATATCACTAGACAAACCAGAATTATGACTGACCCTAATAGTATCTTATTACAATTATATAAGTTAAATAGGGTGATGGAAAATTCGATAGAATAAATTTACAGATGATTAGTTTATTGACATAAACTTAATCTAAAATTACTATTCATATTGATTAGATACGCCTCCTTTTTATGTTCATAGTGCCTACTACCTCCAGAAACTTTGAAAGACACTGTAGTGCCTTAAATGACCCACAACAGATTGTGTGACCTAAAAACCGCTGGAGTATATAAATGTTCTAGAATGATTATGGTCAATCGACCGCACAGCCCAAAAACGCTAAACCCCATAAATTGAAGGTCCAAGATACGTATGCTATATAATCAGAGATCTAAGCGTAACTTCGTCTTCCCCTAAGTGGATGGTCACGTGAGAAAGAGAGAAGTTTGTGAAGGAGTTGAGAGGATTAAAGTCACCTATTACTAGTATGTAAATTTGATAAGTAATATGCTAGATTTAATTAGCAAAGAAAACATCAGATAAGTCCGCTGACTTGGAAAAGAAGAGAGAGCTCCATGTGAGGAAAAAGGGACAGAGAGAGGATAGAAAGTGACTAATAGCACAATAGTTCATTCGAGGAAAGTCCACCAAAGATAGGTATAACCTATCATAAGTGACAGAGTTGACTACTTAAAGCACAAGTTAATGAGTATATATGTAGGAGTAAGAACCTCCATCCAGTAGTCACCGGTAGCAAGGGAGAAAGGAACATTCGAGAATTTCTAACGAAATTCTAAAGACGAAATGCTTCCATAACAATAACAAGCTTTATCAAGAGGATACTGTAAATAAGAGAAACTAAAAAACCTAAAACACCTTAAAATTTCCGATGAATACTAGAATGAGTCCATATGAGACAACGGTTATTAAGAAAAAAAGGAAGAGACAAATATTGAAGCTGGTCGTAAATACGAGAATGAGTGAGCATATGAACTTAGAAAGAGCATAGAATACAGATAGAAATATATAGAGGTAGTAAAGTAAAAGGTGATTGATCAATAATTGGTTTCAAATAAAGTATATAGAAGTGGTTCGGTAGCTATCGTGAAAAAGGGTAACGTAAACCTCCATTAGAGATAAATGATAAAAGTTCAATACGATGCGAATATTTCGCCATGTATAACAGAAAGACCAACAAAATCAAAATTTTACTTGCTTCAGGTACTCTAGCATATATAAGAAGGGGTTGTGGCAGGTCTTCAAACTCCTGGAAAAAGGAAGAAAAAGTTCTGTCCAACAGTTTAATATTTGCTGTCTTAAAGTTCTATGATGTGATTAGTATCGTATGGAAGCCGTTACTTATGTGATTTTAAGATCAAATAATAACTTGGAGAGTTAGGAGAGCGGCAATAAGGGTAGAGATCTAGTGTGAAACTAGTAAGATATAAGAATTAGAAGAATTACTGGAAGAGGGTTTTACTGTCAACTCTAAGAGAATTAATTACTCTCTAAGATATTAAACTTAGTTAATAATAAGCAGTCTAAATCAAGAACATTAGTAATGGAAAGTATAAACAAGCCTAAGGTCAAGCTTACAGTTGTAGCAGTGATGGTTTGAGTACCTTTACACGTACAATTTGATTTACCTACACATCCTTCAATTAATGTATTTATTGACAAAGAGATAAAGTACTAAATGATTATTGAAGAAAGAAACCAATAGGTAAGAAGGGAAATCTTTGTGGCAAGTCAAGTAGTCATAAAAGCTACTAAGGGAAAAAGTTGTTAAATTTAAATTATTTACCTAGAAAGCGTAAAAAAAGGGTCAGATAGCTCGAGGCCACAGATAACATTAATCTTTCTAATCACACTGAACCAAGCAGCATATGAAGTTTTCATTAAATCACTACCAAGGAAAGAAATGAAGGAACCACCTTTTCTATGTTAGCCTCGGCTAAAAAATAACTCATAAAAATAAAGCTACAATGTTGATAGCTTATCGCTTCAAAGATAGGTAACCTCTCTACAAATCAAGGAAGATACTTTGAAAAAAGTATCACATAGCGGTTAGACAAACAAATTTTTTAAGCCAAGACTATTTATGGAACTAACAAAGATAAAAGTACCTTAAGAGGTTCATCACGCCACAAGAAGACAATCGCCTAGCATTTTTGTGATTATTGTTCATTCAATCTCAACATAGGACCTTCATATATGAATATAAAGATACCTACACTACGTAAAGATTATGTTTGTCCTCTCAATACTATTCTCATGGTTATCTAAGAGAAGGAGAACAAAACTATCAACTCAAGACAACTTAACTACTAAGGGATGGAATCTCTAAGGACTTGCACAGCCAAAGAGTCTTGAAAATAAAAACTAGAGTAAGAACTAGGTTACCTGCATAGCTAGATGACGCTTGTCTTCACCCTATAACAAGACAAGTAGAAATCAATAAATGCTATTCTCCTGGTCAAAAAGAGAAAAGGAAACGTCCAAATACAAGTGCACCCCATGGCCATGAGTAAGACAAGAATAGCATAGAAGAATTAAAGATAGTCATCATAACTACTTGAAAAGAAATAAATAGAATCTCCAAGTACTATACATTCCAAGGTCATGCACCATTATGGATATCCTTGGTTATCAAATTAAAACACTTAGAAAATCCAAGAAAATCATGAACACTTGAAAGCAAAAGATAGAAACCCTACAGAGACATGTTTGCACTTCAAGCTACCCAAACCGACTACATGACATAAGGAAATCTTTCAAGTAACCTAAATTAATTAAGACTACATGTCATGGAAAGAAAGTAAGTAATTAAGTTTCTCATGCCAACTAAATAATCATTACTTAACAAGATAGGGCGCCACATGGCATTTCCCTAGCTTATCTTACAAAAGAACACATGTTTTGACCAGAAAGAAGAATCTAGGAGAAACAACATTCACTCACACAGCCACCTTACCCACAGACACAAGTCAAAAGTTACCTTAATAATTAAGGGATATAATCTCTCAAAGTGATATCACACCCTCCTTTATTCCTCTTGCGTGGCTAAGACACATCTTAAGTGATCAAGTACAAGCTAGATAAGTAGAAGCATCTAGCATAGCTAGGCTTTTTAATTCAAAGAGATAAGATTCCTAAAGTAAAAGAAGCACACGGCTAGGTACATGGGAGTTATGGCACCATGTGAATTTAATCACATGCACTAGAAAGTCACTCACAGCACACACACCTCTCACACGGCCTTCACCCTATAAATACCACATCCCATGTATTCCATTCACACACACATTTGAACAAATCACACACTCACTCGTGAACAAGCAAAACACCATGTAGGGAGTGATAACACTTCTCTTTCCAACTTTTATTTAATATATGTTCTTATTTTTGATGAAACGTGTTATTCTTTAATGATGGTTCATTTATGTGTTTATTTATTATGATGTTTCAATTTTTGAATGAAATATTATGAACCATGAATGATAAATATTTGGCATGATTATACCTATTATTTGAGATATGATCCTTATGGGGGTGATCTCACCAAAGCTTGGAAATGATCCTCGAAATGGTGATCCCACATGATTAAGGCCACTTTGCAGTAAGGTCACTTTGGTGGCAATGGCGAGGAGACGTCCTTGCAAGTGGAAAGAAATCTATTCCTAAGTTTGAGAATCATGTTATGATGTTTATGAAAATGATTAATAATAAGGCATAACAAGAACAAGAAAGCATATTGAATGAGTTCATATTAAAGAGAAATTATTTTCTGTATAAATATGCAGTTGAAAACATTATAATTTAAAATCAAATGTTATCTCTCTCTACTGAGCTTTTTATCTCACTCCTATTTGCTAATGTTTTTAGGTTTTAGCCAAGATGTCGTTCCTTTAAATCATTATTGAGATTCAGTATTTTTGGGTTAACATAACCTTAATCGAGGTGGTCAAAGCAATCAATAGCATTAGGATTGTTTAGAATGATAACCAAGATCCCAGCGAGAGATAATGTGTTAAGGTGTATAAGATTAACTACGTAGTGGTCACATTGAAAGGAACTATGTAAAATATCTTGACAAAATTCTCATTTTATTTTTCTGGTAAAATAGTTGTTAAAAGTGACCCAAGATGTAAGCCTAACCCTTGGTTACAATTAAATAAAAATTCGGTGCATATGTTCATTAAGTACTTAGTTAAGACTCATGATGCAGTGGCTAAGAATCAAAGTTATTTTATTTAGAAATAAGTTTAAATTTGTGAATTAACCCTATAATGAATCAAGTTAAGTTGTGCCACCTTAGTTATAAGTTAGGGTGTTTCACTGGGCACTCACACGGTGGAGTCCCACTGCCTAGGTGGTGCCCTGGCCAAGAAACCAAATTGATTTTACTAGGAAGAAGTCAAATTTGTGAAATAACTCAGTTAATAAATCAAGTTGAGTTGTGACACCTTATTTATAAGGTAGGGTGTTACACCTACGGCCCATTTCTCCTCTTCAGTCAATTGGGCTTGGCCCATTAAGTCTAAAAAATATTTATCATTTTTGAAATATGATTTCTCACAGACTTGGGCTGGGACCACAGACCTAGTATTGAACCTATCAACTTGGTTCATTAATCCATTTAGTAAGCCCAATGTAACATATACCTTAATTTAGAGTAAAATGCATAACCCTAATTGCCCTTATAGTTAATATAACAATTACTGTTATTTTTACACCTTGTTTAAATTTTATTATTAAAATATATTTGCTCAAATTGAAGAGATCACTAAAAATTATGTAGAGGAAACAAGTATCAGTTGAAATATCTAATGGAATAGTGAAATTAAACAAGGGCAATTTAGTAATTTTGATCCATTAGTTTACTTTTAGTCACCTTATAGTTGGATTAGATGAGAATAGCATAGCAAAATTAATAGAAAAGTGACATTTATAGAATGAACCAATGAGATAGTGCCCTTAGAATAAACCAATTAGGTTGTGACATGTGAAAGCACGTGATTGGAAGAAAATAGGCTAATGAGATGTTGACATACGGAGGCCTATGATTGGCTAGGAAATTAACCAATGAGGTTGTAACATGTGTGAGCATTCTATTGGTTAAGAAATAGCCAATAAGGTTGTGACACTTGGAAAAGTGTAATTGACTAGAGTCTTGGCCAATGATGTCTTAACATTTGGCACCATGTGATAGACCAGAACCTTGGCCAATGGGGCTTTGACACTTGGAAGCATGTAATTGGCCAAGAGTTGGCCAATATGAGGGTGAAAAGTGGAAGCATGTGATTGGCTAGGAGCTTGAGCAATGGTATCTTAACACTTGGCAAACATGATTGGCTAGAAAAAGTAATCATTACTTGGTTAGAGAAACCAAACCAAGCCCATCTAGTTACTTTCATCTAGCTCAAAATCTAACCAAACTAGTTCAAATCTAACTAAGTCATCATTAACCTAATAATTACACCTACCAAGTGTTGGAATCTAATTTGATTGCCTAATAAAGACAAAAGAGTAATAATGAGTCATCATGACTTGGTCAGGGTAGCTAAACCAAATCCTATCTAGTTGCCTCCATTTGATTCCATTTGAAGCAAGCTAGTCAGAAACTAACTAGAAGCCATCATGAATTGGATAAATATGAGACTACAAGGCTAAATGTGAATGGCTAGCCTAATAAAACAAAATATAAACAAATATGACAACAAACTAAAGAATTCCCTAAGCATCCTCAAGAGTCACAGCCAAGAGAGAGAGAAAGGGAAAGGAAATAAAAGAAAAGAAAGGAAGAAATGAGAAGGGAGCCCATGGCCAAGCATGGAGGAAGAAGAAAAAGGAAGAAAAAGAAGGAAAAAAAGGAAGGATAAGCCAAGAACAAGGGGTAAAAGCTTGTCTTCAAATGGAAAGGGTTTGAACTTGAGTTTTTCCCTTTCTAAATCTAAGTTTCATGGTTGAATCTATGACTTTTGATACTCTTGAATCCATCGTGGTTTGGGATTCTTGAGATATAATTTTGAATATGGATGATTTCTAACAAGATTAGCTTAGATTATGTAGATCTATGGTGTATGAGTGTGTGACTTACTTGATTGTTCTATGATGCTTGCATAGGGTTTGTATGGTGACTTACTTATGTGTGACTTACATCTTATCAAGGATCCGTCATTGTGATGTTCTTATGATGTGTTGATATCTATATGTGGAATTCTATGCTCGAATAGCTTGAAAGGCAACATAGATCACCCTATGGATGTGCACGGTCCAGGGGTTTCAAGAAAAATTAAGTGATTGATTTATCGTTTATGGCTTTCTTAGAGAAGCTTTAAGATTCATCTAGGCCAAAACTATGTTTAAATAGCTTAAAAATAAATTGATGCAACATAAAGAGCCTGTCATGGCCCAAATACAAAGATAAATTCAATCTCTAATTGACATGGACCTTACTTGTAGAAATAATGAAGTACATCTAAGAGTCAGCCCACTAGACTTCCAAATACAAAATCATAAACAAAACTTGCTCACACAAACAATGTGATGAGCTCACCAAATAACTGAGAACTCCCTTAATCAAATTAGAGGAGTTAAACTAGTACCAATCACATTACTTGTATATGAAAAGCATGTTATTTAGGGTGAGTTTATAACTCAGTGAGCAGTTAATACCTACTACACTAGAAACGGAACAAGCGAAGGCGTGAATTTTCTAGTAAAGAAATATTTAAAAATAAATACTGAATGTATATTTAAGGAAAATTAATTAAGAATTAATAAATAACAAGATATCTTAAAAAATAATATTTTATGAAATAAAACAATTCAAAGTTATAATCATAATAATTTATGTCAAAAAGATTTCACAAAATAGTATATCAATAGACCAACATTTTCAATATATCAAAGTATGAAGTAATTAATTAAAACATAAACAATATGGGAGAATTCACTAGACAGAACTAAAATAAATTGTGCACATAGCTCGCGAGTAAACTAACCATTTGAGAAGCACACTGTTTGAACAAAATTTGATAAGGACACTGCTTGAACTGACCGAGTACACAACTCATGGTAAACTAACCATGTGACAAGCCCAATGCTTAACCAAAATCTGACAAGCTTACAACTTGAACTGATAAGCGCCATGCTCCAAAAAGATAACTTACCCACATGACCCACTAGGCTAGTATCCCCCAGCTAGCTAGGATCCAATCCAATCATACAAGGCGCACCAAGCCAACAGTCACTGCTGTTAGATACAACATCTAACAAAGACTTCTCCCAAAGAAATAGTTTTCAAAAATAATTGTAATACATATAAAAAAATAATTTTCTTGTGAATAGAAATAAATATCAAATTTATAAACATAATTTAACAAAACGATTTCTGACATTAGAAAACTTAAGCTTTATCATACTTTAAATTTTTCTTCTGTTAATATAATAGATGTCCATATCAATTTCCATCAATAGTCTAAAAACATTGTTAATATGAAGTCCACACATATGACAAATCTAAAATGTTGATATTTTCCATAATCACAAAATTTTCAACTCAAAGGTTCAAAATCATTATGATAATTAGTCTAAACACATGACAATTTAAAATTCAATATTTTTCTTGATAGCAAAAATTTTCAATTCAATCTACGGTTTATCATAACTGTGTTCACAAATCATATATGAGTTTTTTAAAAGTTTGCCTGTCCCAAGAGTCCCTAAGGCTCTACTATATTCAAAAATTCAATAATAGAAATCTATTTCAAAATGTTCTAACGAAATTTCAAATAGACACATAGCAGATAGGAACCACTCACAGTACTAGCAATATCCAAATGGTATTCTTCTAACAATTTACTTTAGTGAACTGGAGATTCCCGTATCGTTTTATATCTATAGAAATACCAAAAATCTTTGTATCAATTATAGGCAATTAAATTACCTAATTTAATTCCCAAAACCTAAATAATTCTATATAACAAAGCCTAAATTCACTACCCAAAATTACCCAATAAAAATAAATAACAAAAAGTCACTAAATAAAATATCTACTTACCTAACTTACGCCAAAATAGCACGAACTCTGAATTGACATTAGATACAACTCCCAAAACTTACTAGAATCTTTTACTCTTTTACCAAGAGCCTGGAGGGGAATGGCAATTGAACTTCTCTACCTTAGGATCTCTATATATAACCATTCTTATAGGGAAAGGGTTTACTATTTTTCTGATGTGGGACTTAGAAGTATAATAACATTAGAATTCTTTCTCTGATGTGGGACCTAGAATTAGAACAACATTAAACATCTTTCTCTGATGTGGGACTTAAAAGTATAGTAACATTAGACTTTTTTCTCAAATGTGAGAGCTAAATAACAAATCTCTCTCTCTCTCTCTTTTTTTGTAATACTTATCACGATCCTTTTCTTTCTCTTCCTCTTCTTCTTTCTTTAAAGCTTATGTTTTTTTTTTTGGTATCATTATAGAGGAACACGGCCTTCTTAGGGTTTAAAAAGGGCCTTGTGTGTTTGATTAAATTTTTAAGTAAATTTGGAGATTTTAGTTAGGGCTTGATATAATTCAAGTGTAAAGGTTGAATAAAAATTTTATGAGACTCAAAGATAGTGAGATTGGCTATGTTGTGCTCTAGGAGGAATTATTTGAGTTCTATGTGCTTATAAAGCTCTTAAGGTATCTTGTGGTTAATTTAGATGAAACTATAAGTAAATGACTTGAAAACAACTAGAAACACCCTACCCACACTCATAGTCATGTTGGGTTTTTATGGTGAATAATATGATTTGATTAGGTGTGAGTAAACTTTTAGACATTTTAATGTCATCTTGAGATATTTAGAGTGATGATGTGAAAGGAAAGCCGTAATGCCCCTTAAGTGTGTGCATGGCCATTTTGTGTTCAACAAGAATTATAGATGAGTCATTTAAGTATAAATGAGACATGTGTGCTCTTGTGCCATCTTAATGTATTTTTAGGTAGAAAGATTTAATTAAACCTAGGATATATCATAGTGGTGGGCTTCGGATACACTAGGGCTTGCAATGTTATGGATAGTTTCTTCTATGGAATGTGAAAGTAAACCTAGTTTGAAGAAGAATTTAAGTGATTTGGAATGGTTAAAAGTGAGTGCGATCTTAGAAGAGTGAACATTTAAATTGATGGCTTAAAATGTTATGCTAATGTCCTTTCATGGATTACTAAACATTAAGGTAGAAGATGGCATTCTATTTAAGGATGGAAAAAGTGTTCTGAAGGTATAACCATGAGAAAGCAAGAATAATCATTGGAGGGCTAAATTGTGGGGTTATGGTTTAAGAAACCTCTTTTGTCTAAGTATGACTCAAGTGGTGATTTCAAGGTAAGTTATAAGACTTTAAGTATCATTCTTAATGATGTTTGGCCATTGAATGTTATTAAGATGTTAAAGCCTTGGGCTTGATGATGTGTGGCCAATGAAAGTAAGTCAATGATGTAAGGCCATTAAATGACAATATGATAGTAAAGGTTTGTGCTTGATGAATGTGCTAAGAATATGTAAAGTGCCTTGAAATCACACTTGTATAAATTACATGCTCACTATAAGTAAAGTGAAAGAAATATTCTAAGCTTGGAAATGATCCTCAAGAAAAGAAAAATGAAAAGGAGGTGATCCAGAAAGATTAGAAAGGAAATGAGAAAGAAAAACACCTTGGAGATGATCCAGAGGCACGTGAACCATGAAAGTCTTACATGTGTCTAAGGTCCACTTTGTGGATATGGCTCACCAAAAGGGTGCGAATATACTGAGTGGAATCCACCAAAAGGGTGTGGTATAGCCACATATATTTAGGGAATGCCCTATGTCAAGGGAGAATTCTCACTCATGATAATGGCCATTGATGATGAAAGTTAAAGGGGGCTATGCCCTAAGATATGAGACCATGTAAGCAAAGATGATTTAAAGAGGGTTAAAGCCTATGTTATTAAGACATGTGAGCATGTAATTGATAAGGAGTCTAGTGCTTGCTAAGATAAGATAGAAAGCCTAGAATTAGTTAAATGGCTATTAGCAAGCCTAATGCAAGATACTTAGTCATGAATTATCCATATTTTAATGATGAATAGTAACCATGAAATAATTTTTTCTATGATATATAGCTGGAAGTACCATAATTTTCATAATTATTTTTAAATAGTTTAAAATCATACTGAGAATGTAGAATTCTCACCCCATATAAATGTGGTGTTTCCAGAGTATCCAAGGAATCGAGTAAAGATGCATACTACTATGAAACTTGAAGTAGAAGTAAATTAAATGCCTTTGAAGATAATATTTAGAGTTTAGTAATGATTATGTATTTCTTTTTCTGTATTGTTTTGTATAAATAATGTGTATAAATATTTGATTATGAATATTAGTTTGATAATAGATTGTATGTGTGAGTGAATTAATAAGTTTTAAATACTTCACTTGGTAAAATGTAATTAAGGTTATAATATGATAAATGAGTGAGCTATCCTAAGTTAGAAATTTAATGAATGTGATTAAAGGAAAATGGAAGTTTAATTAAATAAGGTGATCACGTAATCAAGGTAAATAAAAAGAGAATTTTACTTAAATAATGTGATAATGCAATCATTTGTTTAAATTTAAGTAAAGGGCATCTTTTTATTTTAGTTACGTAATTAGGATAACAAGTTCAATATTTAATATTTTAATTAGTCACATGATTACGTAGTTTAACAATAATTTATATTCTGATATTTTAATAGACACATAATTATTTAGTTATGGAAATTAATCATTTTAGTTAATTGTAAAATTTAGTTTAAATTCACTCGTCTCTAATTTATCAGTACAAATTAAGTATTAGTACATGATATTGTACTATATAGGTAGCTGTTACACCCAACCTTTTAACACTAACCTTATCAATCTCACCAGATTGAGTTCCTAATTGACCTGGATCGAAGCCACGAGGGAAACCATAATGACCACCACCCTTGCAGCTCCCATCTATGCCTCTGCCCAAGCCACTGCCCATTTCTAAAGACTTCTGAAGCTTCCCCTCTCATGCATGGTTGCGATACAATGGCTTAAAAGCCATCTTCAACAGCAAGTCAAAATTAGCAAGAAAATGTGTTTATTCTTCCTTACCCACTCTGTAACTCACAAAGTAGAGGGATAAAACAAAATACAAGAAGTCTGGACTTCCAACAGGGCCAGTATCTCTCCCAAAACCTAATTCCTTTCTAATATGTTTCTTAACTCTATTCTGACTCTTCTCCTCCTATTTATACAAATCCTGTAGACTGTAGTTTACTAAAGTCAATTACTTGTGACTGATAATTCCAGTCAACCTGTTTAAATTCTTTTTTCCCCTTTATTTTTTCTAACATATAGATATCTATCACAATCCTTACCCCCTCATAGTGCCCAACATGTTAATTATCAATTTAACAGTACTTAATCAACAAAGAGTACTAAATAAAAAATTCATCCTAAAACTACTTTATAAGTACTAATTACAACACTAAGAAGCACTATATCATAGATGGCACCAACTGTTAATTCACTGTAGACCCCTAAATTAGCTATGTCTTCAGTAACATATAAATAGATTCTTTGACTTGGATTATATCAATATATAAATCCAAATTCCTTAGCTATTAGTAGTTGGCACTTGGCACTTTGAATGTATATCCAACATAGATGCATTTTCTCGTGGTCCAAAATTTTGAATATATCACCGAACAAAGGCTTTTGTTTTCATTTCCAAGATGGAAAAAGCTAAATACTTAACTAGGACGTCTAATTTTCGGCTGCAATCTCTAGTAGTTTAGAATGAATATATCCTAAGTGAGACATAATTTTCATCATATTTGTAACACCATACGTTGGTATTGTGTCACATGCTTGCTTAGTTATTCTTTTTTTTAGTTTATGTTTATGTTTACTATGGTATATTATTAATTGTAGTTAAACTAGATTAACTTATATTTCAAGGATTCCTCTCTACTATTCATGATAAAGATATTTAACCCTAGAGTTTAATTTAAAACATAACCTAAAATCATATTGAAACTTTATGCATAAATAATTGAGATTCATCTTTAATCTACGCTAAATTGAAGATGCAAGACTTAGATTAACTTTAACCTTATCTAATTTCATAAATTTGATTTCTTTCTAAGTAAAAAAACACATTTTCTTGGCCATATCAATGCCTAGGTGCTAGGATTTCACCACCTGAGCGCCCAGGACCTAGAAATAGGCCCTACTCTCTGGTAGGCCAGTGCCTGGGCACTGGGAATTGGACACTTAGGCACCCAGTCTCTGGACTCCCAAAGGGCTGAAGTTTGCTTTATTGTTTTCTTATTCTTTTGCTTGTAATTGCTTATCTTGGTGCATAATAACACCCTTAAATATATTTCCACACATATTGAGTTATGTTTTAAGGATGTTAAACATCTCATTGGCCACTCAAAACTAAAGTTAAACTTGAAAGAAAATCACACACAACAACATACATAAACTATATTTTTATCATTCAAACATAAGGTTAGGGTTGTATCTCAAAGAAGTCACCATAACATCTATTTACAATCAAAAGGGAGGGGACTAAACATGGTTATTATACATAACACCTCCAAAAGGAGACTTTCATTAAGTTACATTAGATTACATATTTAAGCCCAAACATTACTATGGACTGTTATTGTCCAATTGGATGATGTGGATGTTTTGAATTGCTTTCACAAGACCAACCCCCGAAATATCTACCCAAAAGAACTTGATCTCCACAACTAGATGCATGGAGGGCATGGTTGCTTAATCTAAAAACACCAAAAACAATGGTGAGATACAAATCTCAGTAGAGATTAATAACATTTAAGTTTAAACTATGATCTTTTTAGCTGTAATTTAATACAGAAAATAACTTCTCTATTCATCAAGCTCTTATTCAATAAGTTTCTTGTTCTCTTTATGTCATATTACCAATATTACATTTTCACAACCTCATAACATCATCATAACATAAGAATAAAGCTCTTTCCACTTGCAAGGGTGTCCCCTTGCCATTGCCACTAATGTGAACTTAATCATATACGATCACCTCATAGAGGATCATATATCCAAGCTTTGTGAGATCACCCTCAGTAAGGATCATATCTCAAAATTCATCTAGATCACCTTATAAAGGATCATTTCTAGCTAATGGTAATAGAACATAATCTTGTTAAATTACATAGTCCATAGTCTAAAATTTTCAAAGTGAAAGCAACATAAAGGGGAGAAATGAAAAGAAGTAGAAGAAGTGAACCATAGAATCAAGAAATAATACATCCATCAAATGAAGTAAGTGCACCAAATAGAAATATATTAAATAAGAGAGAAGTGGAGGAGAGTTATCATTCCCCACATGAAGTTAACTAGTTTCTTAATGTTATTTCTTTTGAGTTCCTTATGTGCAAGAGGGTTTGTTGGTATTTGGGCAGAGTTTTGCCTCTTGTAAGTGTACGTGCATGGGGTATGAGTGGGTTAAGGTATTTATAGAGTTCTAGGGAGGTGCTTGGTCGTGTGAAGGGTGAGTGTGTGCCATGACTGAGTGATTCTTGCTAAATGAGATAGCTTTATGGTTAAGGGCATGTGATTTAATCCATGTCTTGGCTAGAGTGATGCCACATGGCATCTTATCTACTTGTTAATGAATGCTTAGTTAATGTTAGTAACTTGGTTACTCAAACTAGTTCTTCCTCAAGACACATGGCCATAACTAGTCTTAATTAATATCTTAATTGTTTCTAATTTCATTTGGTTACCCTAGTGTACTTGGTTGTGCATAGGTTTGGATTTTGGGATTTCTATCACTTGGTTACTAAGCCTAATAATTAACTTTTGAGTTGGCCCACTTGTTTCTTTCCAAGTTGCATGTAATTATAGTTTACTTTTCTTATGTATCCAAGTACGTGCATGACCGTGCACCTTAGTGAATTCAAGAGGATGTGATTTTTCTTCTTCCTTTTGACTAAGAAAAGAATCTACTTTGATGGTTACATGTCTTTTGATAGAGTTAAGACACTTAGCTCTTATCCACTTAGGTTTATGATTACTTAGTTAGATTTTTAAGTAACTTAGTCATTTAGATTAGTTTTCTAGGATGCATGGCCATGTACTCTTGTCCCTTAACCAATTAGATGTCTTTTCCACTAAATTG
>NSJW01000384.1:0-15826 GCA_019955255.1 Castanospermum australe | reverse complement strand
CAAGCCTTTCTCTTTAGTAGGTGGAAAACTTGTCCTGGTTGTTAGACTTGCTTTCTCTGTTCTGCAATAATAGGAACATTTCTCCTGCTTTCTAATGGTATATCATTTCTTAATAAGCATAAAAAAAGTGTCTCGTGACTGTTTTCTTCTTTCTTAGAAGGATTGTCTTTATGGTTTGTGGTCTAGGCTTTTTTACTTCTGTACACAGATGCAATTGTGCAAATTCATCCCATGTTCGTTTCAGATAGGAATTTGGGGGTAGTGGTGCAGGCCCTCCTCCATGGCCACTACTATCTGAAATTGTGTTGTAGAGGCAGGTATTATTGTGGCTTCCCCAAGCCACAGTGTAGCTTGGCTATGGCCGGTCCTTATGGGATACAAATGTAACAGGCCTACTGTTTCTTTGGATAAAATTACAGTATCAAGTTTTTTGATTTAAAAATAAAATAAGATTACAGTCTCAACTCTCAAGTCTGCTTCGCGCATAGCACCTTTTTTTTTTTTTTTGATTAACTTCGGGGCAAGAGCCCAAAAAACGCGCATAGCATCATTTAGTTAGTGTATCCCATCAAGGTATTCCTTGTGAAGCAAAATGAAATGGACAATTAGGGTCCTTATTACCTATTGCATAATACATAGATGATTACTTAACGAGAAATCTGCAAAATGCATTTGGATGTTTTATTTCCATTGGAATGAGAATATCAGATCTTCCACTTACTCTGTTTGTGACGGTGGGCTCGTGAATTGTATATGCACTCGAGAATGAAATTGTAGGTGCTCCTCTTTATTGAAGCTTTCACCTTTTAAAGTGGGTATTTATAATCATTGATGAAAAAATTAATAATTAAAATTATAATAAAATACATGCACATGTACATAATAAATTCATAAAATTATTAAAATTTACTTTTATTGATTCTTTCTCATCAATAATTATAAATGTACTTACTTTATTATTTAAAATGAGAACACACTTTAGAGGAGTTAGAGTCAAGTAAGTGACAGTGGAACTAGAGTCAAGTAAGTGACAGCGGAGCTAGAAGTCAAGTAAGTGACTGGGAGGCGAGTAAAATTGAGTATGTGCTTTGATCAGGATGCAATAGTCACATACTCAAAGAATAACTGAAAAGCTTAAAAGGTAGACTAATGACCTTTAGGTGTAAAGGCATTCGCTTTTTCTTTAAGAATAATAATGGGTTAGGACTTGGGAGCATGGATTTCAAATCTGTTGAACGATTTGCCAACAAAACCCCATCTAATTGTCATTTTACAGAGGTTGGAGATGGCCAGATTTTGCAAGTTTATTGATCTTTTTCTGCCTGTTCCTTGCTTATAATCACGTAAAGGCACAAATACCCTCGGAAAAAGCCCCACATACCAAACAAGTGACGGTCTCTCTCTATGTTTGATCTATCCAATATCCATCAATGTCGTTCTTTCTCCTTTGCCTGCAGATCATGTTCTAGTTGATGGTTATTTTTCTACTTCACTGAGCTTAATTGTCTTTGGAAACTGAATTGGTGGTGTGTGGTTGACTGGTTGTGTACTCAGTACTCACTACTCAGAATAACAGTTCAGATGCTGAACCTTGGGTACTGACCCGTATTGAGCCCAAGGAAACGACAGAGAGAGTGGTGATTCTTGGAACAGTACCGGGGATATCAGTTTCAATTGCGTGCTTTTGATTCAGAAAGCATATAACTATATAGAAAATTACAATAAACTAAAATTTATTAATTTAGCCTTGTCAAATTTAATAAAGATAATAAATATAATTTTATAAAATTAATAAAAATATGTTAGAAAAAAGTTTAAATCTCATTTTCAATTAAAGAAAAAGACTCAATTTTACCTTCTTTATAAAAAAATAAATTTTATGCTTTATTTTTTAATTTCGTTAAAATGAGATATGAAATACAATTGTCACGCAAATCGAAATCAGAGCACTCTTTTGATGCAGGCTACAAAAGCAGTTCCAAAACAAGGTAAACTCTAAATATGGCCTCAAAATAAGAAAGAGTAAAGGTTAGTAAGTGAAATAATACAGAAGATAAGATTCGTCGTCGAAAGGAAAAGTGTCCAAATTACCGAAGTAAGATGTAATCTACCATCCTTTATTATGTAAGTTATTATTCTATTCTTTTTTATGGCTAATTTTTAAAATATTGGTAGGGACGACAAAATATATTTAACCTGCAGGACAATGTTAAGGAATAATTTCGTTCTTTCCTCACTCCACATCCCCTATTTTATATTAAACTTATATATAAAAAAGTTTAATTTTAATTTACTATTAAAAAAGTTTTTTACATTATCATTTCTATTATGAAGTTCTTAAATTCATTAAAAAAATTTAATTAAAATAATAAATACTTAAAATATTCAAACACTAAGATAAGATATGTAATTGAATAATAAGTATAAAAATAAGCTTTACACTAATAAGCAAACCAAAGTTAAATTCTATATCTAAGATATGTTTTAATTTAAAAATTAATTATATTAATTTATTTGTTTAAATTATGAATAAATGTAATAGAAGTATACTCTTTTAAAGCATGTTCTATCAATTTATATGAAATAATAATTATTTTTAATATTATAATTAATTATTATATAAATTTATTTAAAATATTTATAAGTGTGAGATAAATATGATGCAAGTTTAAAATGTTTTTATAAAAATGAATTCGAATTTTGATTTTCATAACCCGTTGGATAAATAGGACCAGTCACATTATATTTTAAAGGGTGCAGGGCAAAAATTGGAATGGGAAAAAACTCACCCCTGCATGTCCTACCGGCCACAGTCATACCTGCACATTGTCGCTAATTAAACACTCAAAATCCAATATTCAAATTTACAAACGCTCCGTTGAAAAAACAAAAAAGCAAAGAAATAAATCCAAAAAACGTTCTATGGGCTTTAGCCTATATCCCATGAGTCCAGGCGCAATTGGTTGGTTCGGGTCAGAAGTTAAAAAAACCGAAAACCCTAACACCAACGGGGCATAGATAAAAAACACCCAATTAAGTCTGAAACCCTAGTTTAGGTCAGAGAGAGAGACGCCATCTTCGTTCTTTCCTCCCCTGCGGCATCACCTACCTGCTTCTCTCTCTGCTTCAACCATGGCTACTGCCAGGACTGTCAAGGACGTTTCGCCTCACGAGTTCGTTAAGGCTTACGCTGCTCACCTCAAGCGATCTGGCAAGGTACGGGAAAGCACCACTGCCAGGCCTTGCATCACTTGGGAGTGGATCCTATGTATTCTTTGTTTGGCGAAGAAAATAGTACAAAGATTAGAAATTTATCAACACCCACTATTTTTTTATATGCTAAATAAAACGCTTCTCAATCATGGGTGCATTGTGCTTGTGATTTATTTATTGACCTGTTTCATGAGCTAGTTTTGGGTTTTGATAAATCGCCATGCTATACTGTTTTGATTGATGTTATTCTGTCTAAAACGATGTTTTTTGAGTTGGGCTGAAGATTAGCATTTTTCCTACTTTGGTTTGGTACCTCCTTGAACATATATCTGATGATTGTGTTTTTAGGCAAGTGAAAATGCTCGCATACAATTAAGTGAGTGCTAATCCTATTCTCTTTCTTTTATTGGTGGGGTTGGGGGAGGGTTACGGGTGGTGTTGGAGGGAGGGTGTGTTACCCCAACAGAAACTAAGCAAGTAAATTAACAAATAGAAACACTGGTTGTGGCAAGGGGAATGGGTAGTAATTTGTGTAAGTGATTCAGAAGAATCAGCTGACAGGAAACTAGAGAAAATACCCAGAAAAAATGAAGATATGGTGGTTTCCATCTTCAACTAGTAGTGTATTGGCCTAGTTCTTGAAAATCCTTCCATTTGGTTCTAGTTTGTTGTAAACTAGCTATTTATGCTTTTCTTTCTCAAATTTGTCAATTTGATTGGTTTTTAATGCTATTGGAAACGACTGCCTTTGTGTCCTTTATTAGGTTCTGTTATTGATTCATCGATTTCAAGACCAGTTGTTTATTTCTAATTTCTTTTTTTTTTTCTTTGGTTCTTAACAGATGGAGCTTCCTGAGTGGACAGATATCGTGAAGACTGCAAGATTTAAAGAATTGGCTCCTTATGATCCTGATTGGTACTATGTTAGATCGGTGAGTTTTTTTGTCTCCTTGATTGTGCTGTTACCTTGTTACTTGTGCAAATTTTCCTCTTGAGATGTGCGCAAAATTAAAACTCTAAGGAGATATCCTATCGGTCCTTTCCTGTTAAGTTGGAATGATACATTTTTGTGCTTAATTCAAACTTCATTTCAGCTTCCATGGCAAGAAAGATCTACTTAAGAGGGGGCCTTGGTGTTGGTGCATTTCAGAGGATTTATGGTGGTAGCAAGAGGAACGGTAGTCGTCCTCCTCATTTCTGTAAGAGCAGCGGTGCTATTGCTCGTCACATTCTTCAACAGTTGCAGAACATGAACATCATTGAGATTGACACCAAGGGGTAAGGACTCATTTACTTTGTTAATCTGCTAGAGTTTAATAGCTACAGTACAACATTGAGAATGCCATAGATGTGTCAATGCCTCAATGGAAATTGACAGGCTATTTTAATTTGTTTACTCATTGTTTCTTTTGTATTTCTTGCACTAGCATTAGTTGGATGTGAGTGGTAGCTTTCTTTAGCATTGTATTACTTCTCTTATGAAATTATTGATCTTATTATTGGGATATTCTTCGTCTATTCTGCATCATCATGTGACAATCTTCATATCTTAATTTTTGAGCATTGATCTGACATGATCTTTATCTCAGTGGAAGGAGAATCACTTCAAGTGGCCAGCGGGATCTTGACCAAGTAGCTGGAAGGATTGTGGGTTGCACCTTGATCAGTGAACTGCTAGCCTGCTAGCATACACATCTAGGATTTGGGTTCTTGTTGGAGAGATTTGATGTCGACAGATTTTACCCAAATTTTGGTTTAGCTAATGAGTGTCATTTAAATTGGACATATTAATTTTACGTTGAGCCTTTTAGATGATATTGTCACTTTTAATTTTCAATGAATTTTTTTCGATTTTCATCATGAATATTCTTGTTTTTTCAGTGACTCTACGTATGGAATGAAGATTTGAAGCGTAAATTACCCTAACCTATTCATCTTTGTTAAAATGATAGTAAACTCCAATCTTAACCTAAAATTACACTTCTCTTGCTCTTGACTAATGGTGTATATAACATATGCTGATAGAATATTTATTTCATGGGTCTCATTGTTCGTGACATGATGAGCTGTAAACTATTTATTGTTTGTTTATGCATAGTGGTTATCAGAAAAACCAGCAAGCAATAAGAATTTTATTCTTACCTCTATTTTTCACATTACACTCTTATACCTTCCTTATTAAGAAAGGAATACATTTTTCAAAGTTTAAACATACTTTTTTAATATTTTTCTCTTTTGTTTTTCCTAATGATGGTGTACGAACTTTGGAGTAAAATATAGGTGTAATAACAAAATCTAACCAATAAAGTTTGACAACTTATCATGAGTTCGGGTTCTTGGGAAAAAAAACTTACCATACCAATTCCCTTTTAGCAGATAAAGTTAGACAATGTCATTAGCGATTTGATTAATTTAAACTGCTTTAAGACATGCTTTACCTTGAGTGTAAATTTAAGAGTGCTTCTACCATTCTATAATGCCCCTGGTTCGGAACCACAACTTTTGTGTGGTGTTACTGTTATGTTATTAGGGTTTAGGGTTGAATTTTTTTTTAAAAACAAAAACACCTCCTTCGTATGTTTGAATTAGTGTGCAGGGAACTTAATTTATGGAAGGGTTTGGAAGCAGGGATAGAAAAAGAAAAGGCACATGAAAAGTAAGTATATTTTGAATAATTTTATATCATCTTAATCCATTTCTTTAATAAGTATTGAATATTTTTTATGTTTTTAAGATATTAAATGTTATATTTTTTATTTAATAGTTTTTTTATTAAATACTAAGAGAATTATGAAAAAAATTTAAAAAAATATAACTAAACTCATATTTTAGATAGGACTATGAGCCAAATGGTTAAATAATTTTCTTTGTATATGTTAAAGTAAGCAATGATACGCCTATCTTGTACCTAAAAGAACGTAGACATGTTTGTGCCAATCAAATAGCATTTATATTTCAAGTTCATAAATATGGCGAATATCAAGCTTTATATGCTACCTGCTGGAACAAGTAGTTGTATACTATAATGAACGCATTGCAACCAAATTCAAATTAGCCAAAGATAATATATATATATATATATATGGGTGAAAGAGTAAATCTTACATACTTATACTGTTAAATACATTTTTGTATAATGTTAACTTTAAGAATTCAACAAAAAAAACACGTGTCACAAAGGGGAATCCCAGCAGGTTTACCTAAGCGCTTAGATTGTCCTTACGCAGACCAATAAATCTACATTGCTTTGCATGTATGCTCTTAATCTGAGCAATTAGTGTACGATTAAAGGCATAAATTAATGCCCCCTTATGTTTTTTTTTTTTTTTTACTTTTCAGTTACTATTACGCTGCAGTTTAATTCTGGGATTGCTCTCATCATTAACTTAAAGGAGATCGTTTTCTTTTTCAAAAAAGTATAAAACAAAAAAAAAATGGGGGAATTTCAACAGGTTGGAGTTCACTGCTTTGACTTGTCGTAGGAACCAAAACGAAAAATACAAAGGGAAAAGTCCAGAGTTTAATTTTAAATGACTGAGTAAAAAATAACTGACAATTCTACATGACCTTGTTCAAACTCATTCTACAGTAAGCTAGTAAAAAGTTAGAAAGCATTATTTTTCCATATAAATTGGATAGTACAACATCCTCACTCATTCAGTTGATGTCAAAAACAAGGTTTCAGTCAATGAGTGAACAGGAAGCAAAAATTTTCAGCAACACCGCTTGGATAATAGAAACAGAACCCAAAGCAAAAATTAAATATCAGTGCTCAAACCATTATCAGTGCCTAAAGTGCCTCACGTTGGTGAAAAGTGGTGAAGCGCCATACTTATTACAACAGTCTATGGCATCCTTGTCTCCGACACTCCCACCTGGTTCTGCAATAACACCAAGTCCACTTTCACATCCTTCTTCCACTGCATCTTTCCAAGCTCTGTTCATAAATTAAGACACATCCTTGTTAAGAAAAAAATAACCAAAAGTCTTCTCCTATCTCTTTATCTATATCTAATTTGCCAAATTGCCATTAAAGATTGGTCAACAATTTACTGTTATTTGCTGCTGCATGAGTGATGGTCTTCTCAAAACGTAGAAACCAAAAAAAAAATTACTAATCCATCTACCACTATATGTCTTTTTATAACATACACAGAGTTCCAGTATTGCAAATATTTTGCAAAGGCATTAATACTTACCAAATGGGAAGAAGGCATCACTAGCCAAAGCCACTCCTTTAACTTGCTTTGCTCATTGCTATTCTTAAACTTTCCAGACGGTTTGGTTGCCCACTTCCCATACCTAACACACAACTATCCTACCAAAATTTATTATTTTTTTTTTAAAAAAAAGAATCAGATCCTTAAACTTGCTCCATTGAAGCATAACAAAGTTTCAAGATATAGCATATAATAACCTTAGCTATCACAATTGCATTGCTTTTGACATGCTTCATGCACAACCACACAAACTCTGCGTCACGAAGCTCCCCATCCTGTGGACCCTTCCCAGAGACTGTGCTGAACTGGATGTCGCGAGGAGTTAAGTCATCTGAATCCTGAGCTAACTACCCTCCACCAACTTGTCTTGAGTGAAAGCTTTCCTGCTTCATTCTTTTTGGCTTAAAAAATCCTTAGAGTTTTCGACTTTCCACGAAGAATCTCAAGCCCTTCTCTAGATAGCTGGGTGCAACCACAATTTCATAGAACGTCCTTGTCTCCCCATTTGTTGGGCTTCTAAATTCTCGAATTTCTTTGGCAAGAGCCTGACATACAAAAGCCAAGCATTCAACATATATCATAGCTCCAGTTATCAAATTGTGAATCGAATTGTAAATCGAAAGACCTATTTTCTAAACTAAATCGTGAATTGAAAGGCATCAAATTGTAAGATTCAATAAAAATAACATTAAATATTTTTTTCACATAATAAAACATTAAAAACATCTGCATAGTAACATCTTAAAGTCAAATAACTCATATTTCACAATCGTTACAAACAACGTGCTTCTATTTTTTTTTTATTGACCTATTGTAGACTCGCAGAACACATAAAATAACAGCAAGGGTAGACAACAAATAAAAAATAATTTATTAGCAAAAGAGACTGCAAACAAAGAGGCAGAGGCCATCAAATATCCTCTTATTTTGTACCGAAAGGAAAGACACTATACCCAAAGAAGAAGACAAAAAAAAAAAAAAAGAAAGGCGCTGGCATTCAATAAGCAGGGCCATCAAATATCTTCCGTACCCAAAGGGGAAAAAAAAGGCCAATGAGCAGAAAGCTTTGCGGGAGACCAGCACCATCAATTTTCACAAACAAAGAGGGAATAGGGATGGGTTCTCTAAATATGAGAGGGGAGGGGAGTTTTTGACACTTTTTCTCCAGATTCTTATAAAAATCGCAAATAAATAAATAAATAAAAGTATGTTTTTTCAATCTGGGTCGCACAAGATCCGACCCAGATCTTCATGCGACCCGTTGTGCACTATTTTTTTTTTTTTTGGCATTAAAAGTGCCTCTATCTTTACAAAGGAGCTAATGACACATGACCCTAGCCGTCGGCTTATAACGCGAAACCATGGGCTGGGCCACCCCGCATCACTTCAAAAGAAAAAATATACATATTTGAATTTTGACACTATGTAGAGCAACAACCATAAAAACCTAGCCTTATCCATTAGATGGATAAGCTATTTTGACATTGTACCCCTTAATAAAATTGCTTGCTGGATTGCACATGTTCCCAGGATACATACTCATCCAGAAAGAGGTTCTAGATTCCTCATACAATTTTGATTTGGGAATTTACCTCATCAACGCCCACGTTGAAAGCTACAACAACAAGGGTCAAAGCCAGTAAGTAAGGCTATTGTAATTTGGTTTGATTTAATTTTTAAAAAACTATTATTTAAATTAAATTAATTAATTTTATTTTAATTGAATAATCAAATCAAATTGATCTCAATCAGTTTGATTTAATTTGGTCTAATTAATTTTTGATTAAGTAATTTTTTTTAAAAAAAACCATATCCAACTAAATAATTTTCTTTTCATAATTCAATTAATAATAAATTAACTTAAAAATATTAAATAAAAACATAATTTAATAGATATAAATAACAAAACATAAACAGTTATATAAAAATAATAATAAATTATAATTTAATTATCTATAAATATGTAATTTTATATATATATATATATATAAGTTCAGTTCGATTTGGTTTGATTCGGTTTTATAAATAAAAACCGAAGACTAAATCAAATCAAACTAATTGATTTGTATAAAAAGAAAATCAAATAAAACTAATTAACTTTGATTTTGCTTGATTTTTCAGTTTAATTTTTTTTATTTAAATCAATTTTATTTAATTATGAGCATTCCTACCAATAAGTGGGACATGGGTTAAGGTCGATAAGTGAGACAAGGGGAGACAAACTTCATTATTAAAAGGAACAGAGTCCAGATTACCAGTTAAGAACTTAAGATATAATCTCCCATCCTTTATGGGCAAGTTATCATTCTACTATTTTTCATGTCTGATTTTTAAAACATTAGTAGGGATGACAAAATATACTCGAGTCGCAGGGACAAGTTAAGGACAATTCGCCTTGTCTTGTCCTACACCTTCTATTTATATTAAACTTATATTTAAAATATATTTTAATTTAAAATTTATTGTATTAATTTATATGTTTAAATTATAAATAGAAATATCTTCCTTTAAATATGTTAATCAATTTATATAAAATAATAATTTTTTTTAAAATTACTATTGATTATTATATAAATTTATTTAAAATATTTATAAATACAAAATAAAATAAATATAATACAAATTTAAATAATTTCAAAAGCGAATTTGAATTTTAACTTCAAAAATCTACTAGATAACTAAAAATTAGTTATATTATATTTTAAGGAGTCCATAACAAAATCAGATTGAGAAAAAATCCACCCCTATCTCTCTGTCATTGCCATCCCTGAAAATCGGTGCTAATTAAACACCCAAAATGTAATATTCTTTTTTTTTACTTGAAAATCTAATATTCTAATTTACATTACATGCAATATTTTAATTTACAATCGGCTTAGCCTATGTCCCATGAGTCCAGGCCCAATTGGTTGTTCGGGTCAGAAATTAGAAAAAAATGGAACCTAACGCTAACGGAGGATAGATAGAAACACCCAATAGAGTCCGAAATCCTAGTTTTTGTTGAGAGAGAGAGAGAGAGGGGGAGAGAGAGAGAGAGAGCGCCATTTTTGTTTCTTCACTTCGCAGCGGCAGCACCTACCTGCTTCTCTCTCTGCTTCAACCATGGCCACTGCCAGGACAGTCAAGGACGTTTCGCCTCACGAGTTCGTCAAGGCTTACGCTGCTCACCTCAAGCGATCTGGCAAGGTACGGGATAGCACCACTGCCATCTTACTTCTCTTTCTCCGCAAAGCAGCCCAATCATATAAGAGCTTGCATCACTTGGGAATGGATCCTCTGTATTCTTTGTTTGGCTAAGAAAATATTACAAAGATTAGAAATTTATCAACACCCATTATTTTTTTTATCTGCTAAATAAAACGCTTCTCAATCATGGGTGCATTGTGCTTGTGATTTATTTCTTGATCTGTTTCATGAGCTAGTTTTGGGTTTTGATAAATCGTCATGCCATGGTGTTTTGATTGATGTCATTTTATCTAAAACAATGTCTTTTGAGTTGGGCTGAAGTTTAGCATTTTTCCCACTTTGGTTTGGTACCTCCTTGAACATATATCTGATGATTGTGTTTTCAGGCAAGTGAAATGCACGCATACAATTAAGTGAATGCCAATCCTATTCTCTCTTTTTTTTTTTGGTGGGGTGGGGGAGGGCTACTGGTGGATTTGGAGGGAGGTTGTGTTACCCAACAGAAACTAAGCAAGTAAATTAACAAATAGAAACATTGGGGAATGGGTGGTAATCTGTATAATTGATTCAGAAGAATCAGCTGACAGGAAACTAGAGAAAATACCCAGAAAAATGAAGATATAGTGGTTTCCATCTTCAACTCGTAGTGTATTGGCCTAGTTCTAGAAAGTCCTTCCATTTGGTTCTAGGTTTGATGTAAACTAGCTATTTATGCTTTTCTTACTTGATTTTGTCAATTTCATTGGTTTTTAATTCTATTGGAAATGACTGCCTGTTATGTCCCTTGTGAGGTTCTGTTATTGATTCATGGAGTTCAAGATCAGTTGTTTATATCTAATTTCTTTTTTTTTTCTTTGGTTCTTAACAGATGGAGCTTCCTGAGTGGACAGATATCGTGAAGACTGCAAGATTTAAAGAATTGGCTCCTTATGATCCTGATTGGTACTATGTTAGATCTGGTGAGTTTTTTTGTCTCCTTGATTGTGCAGTTACCTTGTTACTTGTGCAAATTTTCCTCCTGAGATGTGCGCAAAATTGAAACTTGAATGAGATATCCTTTGGTCCTTTCCTGTTGAAAGTTGCAATGATACATTTTTGTGCTTAATTCAAACTTCATTTCAGCTTCCATGGCAAGAAAGATCTACTTAAGAGGGGGCCTTGGTGTTGGTGCATTTCAGAGGATTTATGGTGGTAGCAAGAGGAACGGTAGTCGTCCTCCTCATTTCTGTAAGAGCAGCGGTGCTATTGCTCGTCACATTCTTCAACAGTTGCAGAACATGAACATCATTGAGATTGACACCAAGGGGTAAGGACTCATTTGCCTTTTTAATCTGCTAGAGTTTATATAGTTACATTACAACATTGCAAAAGCCTTGGATGTGTCAATGCCTCAATGGAAATTGACAGGCTACTTTAATTTGTCTACTCATTGTTTCTTTTGTATTTCATGCACTAACATTAGTTGGATGTGAATGGTAGCTTTCTTTAGCACTGTGTTGCTTCTCTTATGAAATTATTGATCTTATTATTGGGTTATTCTCGTCTATTCTGCATCATCATGTGACAATCTTCGTATCATAATTTTTGAGCATTGATCTGACATAATCTTTATCTCAGTGGAAGGAGAATCACTTCAAGTGGCCAGCGGGATCTTGACCAAGTAGCTGGAAGGATTGTGGTTGCACCTTGATCAGTGAACTGCTAGCCTGCTAGCATAGACATCTAGGATTTGGGTTCTTGTTGGAGAGATTTGATGACGACAGATTTTACCCAGATTTTGGTTTGGCTAATGAGTGTCATTTAAATTGAACATATTAATTTTATGTTGAGCCTTTTAGATGATATTGTCACATTTAATTTTCACTGAATTTTTTCGATTTTCATCATGAATATTCTTGTTTTTTCAGTGTCTCTACGTATGGAATGAAGATTTTAAGCGTAAATTACACTAACCTACTCATCTTTGTCAAAACGATAGGAAACTCCAATCTTACCCCAAAATCACACTTCTTATATTGTGCTCTTGACTAATAGTGTATATAATAATATAACATGTTGATAGAATATTTCATTGAAGGGATTACTCTGGTGTCTAATCTAAGTTTATATCCTGGATATCAGTATTAATAACATGATGCGTTGATAAATATTTATTGGTTGTTTATGCATAGTAGTTTTCAAATTTGTGATGAAAACTAAGTTCCGGTTCACGGGAAAAGAAACTTGGTACTGTACTAAGAAAATTCTAGTTAAGCGTTGTTTACTTTTATCTAATAGTTGACATGTGATATTAATATATTAAAAAATAATGTATATTTATAATATAATTTATTAAATTTTATACACGGTAATTATTAATAAATTGTTTAACATATGCAATGTTTATTTTAAAATTTTTGTGATAATATCATTAAGGCTTTGATTAATTTGAAGTGCATAATTGTTTTTAAGACATGCTTTACCTTGAGTGTAAATTTAAAGTGCTTCTACCATTCTAATACGCCTGGCTCAAACCCACAGCTCATTGTGGTGTTACTGTTATGTTATTGGGGTTCAGGGTTGATTTCTATTTTTTTAAGAAAAAAACCTTCGTATCATCTGAATTAGTGGTGGAGGGAACTTAATTTATGAAAGGGTTTGGAAAGAGGGATCGGAGAAGAAAAGTCATATGAACAGATGTTTGTGTCAATCAAATAGCATTTATATTTCAAGTTCAAAAACATGGTGAATATGAAGCTTTATATGCTACCTGCTGTGACTAGTATGTATATATATATATATATATATATATTAACATGCAATTGTAAACCACTAATTTGAATTTAGTTGCAGTGAGTTGATTATATTATACAACTACTAGTCACAGCAGGTAGCATATAAAGCTTCATATTCACCATGTTTTATACATATATGGGTGAAAATTCAATTACTCCCACAGTCTTACATGCTTACAGCACTGAGCACTTAGTCTGGTCAGGGACATAAATTAATGTCCCTTATGATTTTTTATTTTTCTGTTACTAGTACGCTGCAGTATTCTGGATTGCTCTCATCATTAACTTCAAGGAGATGTTTTCTTTTCCAAAAAGATTCAAAACAAAAAAAAGGGGGGGGGGGGGGGGAATTTCAGCAGGTTGAGTTCACTGCTTTGACTTGTTCGTAGGAACCAAAATGACTGAGTCATTTTACATGACTGAGTAAATCAATAATAAACAACAATTCTACATGACCTGTTGAAACTCATTCTATAGCACCTTTAACTCACTTGGATCAGAAGGTGATAATATTCAACTGCTGTTATTCACCCATTTCTTCCTAGTCTTCCATTTTCTCATCTCAATCTAATCCTAGACACCAAATTGGTTTGCATTTCAATGGTTTTAGAGCATTGACCTCAACGTTTACCTTCACCACTTACCCTGGACTTCCCCACATCTCAAACAAGCCCATTTCTGAAGATCCTATGTGTATTTTTATTAATCAAGGCTTTATCTCACTCAATATAATATACTTAATTTAATGTAGCAACATGAATGTCTAATTTGATTCTGTGCATTGCACAAGATTATCACATCATTCTCATGTACAATATTATGAAATTATATATAATAGTAAGCCAGTAAAAAGTGAGAAAGTATTATTTTTCTATATAAATTGGATAGTACAACATCCTTACTCATACAGTTGATGTCAAAAACAAGGTTTCACTCAATGAGTGAAACAGGTAGCAAAAATTTTCAGCAACACCACTTGGATAATAGAAATAGAACCCAAAACAAAAATTAAATATCAGTGCTCAAAACCATTATCAGTGCCTAAAGTGCCTCACATTGGTAAGAAGTAGTGAAACGCCATACTTATTACAACAGTCTATGGCATCCCTGTCTCTGATACTCCCACCTGGTTCTGCAATAACACCAACTCCACTTTCACATGCTTCTTCCACTGCATCTTTCCAAGCTGTTTATAAATTCAGACACAACCTTGTTAAAAAAAAAAAAACCAAACGTTTTCTCCTATCTCTTTTATCTACATCTAATTTGCCAAATTGCCATTGAAGATTAGTTAACAATTTACTGTTATTTGCTGCTGCATGAGTGATGATCTTCTCAAAATGTATAAACCAAAAAAATCACTAATCCATCTACCACTATATGTCTTTTTATAACATACAGAGTTCCAGTATTGCAAATATTTTGCAAGACATTAATACTTACCAAATGGGAAGAAGGCATCACTAGCCAAAGCCGCTCCTTTCACTTGGTCTCCAGCTTTCCTCATTGCTATTCTTAAACTCTCCAGACGGTTTGGCTGCCCACTTCCCATACCTAACATACAATTATCCTGCCAAAATTTATTATAAAAAAAGAATCAGATCCTTAAACCTGCTCCATTGAAGCATAACAAAGTTTCAAGATATAGCAGATAATAACCTTAGCTATCACAATAGCATTGCTTTTGACATGCTTGACGCACAACCACGCAAACTCTGCATCACGAAGCTCCCCATCCTGTGGAGCCTTCTCGGAGACTGTGCTGAACTGGATATCGCTTGGGGTTAAGTCATCTGAATCCTGAGCTAACCACCCTCCACCAACTTGTCTGAGTGAAAGCTTTCCTGCTTCATTCTTTTTGGCTTCAAGAATCCTTAGAGTCTTCGACTTTCCACGAAGAATCTCAAGCCCTTTCTCTGTATAGCTGGGTGCAACCACAATTTTCATAGAACATCCTTGTCTCCCCATCTGTTTGGGCTTCTAAATTCTCGAATTTCTTTGGCAAGAGCCTGACATACAAAAAACAGGCATTCAATATATATCATAGCTCTACTCATTGCCAAGATTGGATCTTAAAAAGTAACATATTGGGATAGGGAAAGTGCCTCTATCTTTTTTTTTTTTTTTTTGGGTATTAAAAGTGCCTCTATCTTTACAAAGGAGATAATGACACATGACCCTAGCCATTGGCTTACAATGTGAAACCATGGCTGGGCCACCCTGCATCACTTCAAAAGAAAAAATATAAATAAATATTTGGATTTTAGGTACAGCAACAACAATAACAACCAAGCCTTATCCCAATAGATGAATCAGCTATTTTGACACTCTGTACACCCCAATAAAATTGCTTGTCAGATTCCACATGTTCCCAGGATACATACTCATCCAGAAAGAGAATCCAGATTCCTGATAGCCTACAATTTTGATTTA